>CAHIKZ030002224.1:1295000-1355000 GCA_903632075.3 Acanthosepion pharaonis | reverse complement strand
GTCTGCCTTATTCTTTTCATTATTAGAAAGTCTCTAAACAATCTACAGTCACTAGTTCCACCAGTTCAGACATTTACAGCGAAGACTTGAATGCTATGTACACAAGGAAGACCCATCATTAATCCTTTCGTATCCCATTGGTATGAAAGAACGTTTTATTTGGACAGTTTCTTTACTTCATGGAAAAGACTGTCGATAGAATACTTTCGCGAACACGACAGCCTCTTTAAATCTAGGGCCAACCTTTACCGATCCTATATATACTCATAATCTGCACCTACTTCTACGTCCATACAAAAACTTAATTTCTTAATCCTCTACACTGAGTGGCTCTTGGGCCTTGTATTGTTTGAATATTTAATAAAGAAAATGCTGCCAGTGGTGTTGCGAGTGCGTCATCAGGGGATCAAATGATACATATAGTGTTTGAAGATAACATCAGGTTCTGTCTTTCTATGAATGACAGTAGTTTGCGCGTACGGCGAACACTGGGGCGTATTCATCGATTACATAAGTCCATCTACTAGCATTTTGGTGAGGTGTGCCATAAGTTACAAATGTTTCTTTGGTGCTTGAGGAAGGCGCGTTAAATAGAAGGATTTTTCTCCAGACCTATGTTCAACCATTTCTGCAAAAGGAAAACGATCTACTGATCCAGCAGTATGATGCCCACTCAAATCATGCCCATACTACTCAGATCTTCAAGGACTTACATCGTCAAGATTAAACATTTACATTATTTACATTATTCGGACTGTTCTCCTCATTGCACACTCCGGCCTTCTTCAGGTGTTTGTTATTTCGTCCACTGGAGTAGACTGTTCTAGTTCCACGTGCCATGCCTCTTCGGGATGTCTCAGTTAATTCCCTTTAACTCAACCCTCCAAGTTTGTTTTTTTATCACTGCTGTATTGAACTCACAACTAGATTTAACCAACGTTTTTATCCAATGGGCCACGTGTTCTTGAGGACATTATGTATTTCTGGGTTTTATATACCTAATGTCTCAGAAACTGTTTTTTACCAGAGTTCATATTGCAATTTTTGCGTTATTATTATTCCATATTTTTATCAGAGCTTATATTGAAATTTTTTGTGTTGTAATTCATTGCTTCACTCAAGCACTCCTTATTACTGGTTCCCATGTTGTATTCATTTCTATGCCTGGTCGGCTCATGAGATTTTTGTGGCCTAGCATATGTGCTGATTTCTTAAGTTTCCGTATTTTCCAGTAATGTTCTCTGTCTATTATTTCAACCTCATCCCACACATAGATGTCGCCACAGTTGAAAACCATTACTCTGCTTACGTCTAGTGTTTGATCTCCATAAAACTTGTGGTCCAATATAAAAATAGTTTAAGCATTGTTTTCGAAGAAGACATTGTCTTTCTCGGTGAATAAAGCAAATAAATATTATGGTTATTGACATGTTACAGAAAGGACAGCTACTGTCTCGTAACATTAGCGAATGCGAAGTTCAGCAACAGGGACAATCCAGCTACGAATTGGAGATACCAAATCAAGTAACTATATATATTTAAATATCTTGAATGTGTTTTAACAGAGAACGTAAAATGCAACACTGAAATCGCAAAAAGATAACAAGATAATTTCGTTACTAACAAAGAAAAGAGTGATGAACTGTTACGTATTATCGGTTCTCCTATATGCCTATGAATGCTGGGTAATTTCATCTCGGATGAAGATGCTTGAGGGAACAAAGATGGAAATTTATACTTAGAATCAGAAAGAAAGATTCGAAATTTCTTGAACACATAATAAGGAAAATGGGTCTTCGAGAATTTGTCACTCATTGGATATGTTGAAGGCAAGAGAGATAGAAAAAAAACAGCGTGTGACCTAAAACGCTTTTGTGGAAAGATAGCGGAAAGATAAACTTTAATAAGAGCGAGAAAAAATAGAACATTGTGAAGCGCCATGATTTCCAATGTCCTGAATGAACACGACACACAGAAGAAGGAAATACGTGGGATGTATCGAATAGCAGAAAAAAAATCTGGTTTTAAAGAAACTGGCTAATCATATGAGACTGGGCATTAGGAACCCGATTGAAAAATATCCATAAGGGAAATCGAATGAAATGCGAAACAGAATAGATGAAAACCAGTTTTTCCATTGTTCCTTTTGCCAACGAATGTCGTGCTACTCTTGATGTGGAACATTCTGATGAGAAATATTTCCATCGGCGGGCGTCAATTTGCCAGCAAAGACGAACCTTTAAATAGATTTACTGAATGTCATACAGCCTGTTTCATTTTAAACAACGCAATGTAAAACTAGATTTAGAACATGGCGCGAACATTTCCATTTCATCTTCTTTATTACACTGTATATATTACAATAACATTATTCTCATTTTTTCCCGGAATAAATTTCTCTCGATAAACTTTTTGCTCACGTTCTGTATTTATAATTTTTAGTAACATGATAATGTTCATTGGAGTTTCAGTAACTTTGTACCAATTGGTTGATTTTGTTTTGTGGCATATCAACATCTCTGGTTTATCTGATGCCGGAATTGAAATATGATCAACCAAAGATATTTTGAACGCTACTGTATGCATTCAACAAAACTTATTGTTGGTCATTTTAGTATAGAATAAAATGTTAGTAATTCTAAAATAAATATGTAATGTTGATAATTTCTTTTTATATAAAAATGTATTCCTGGTATTTTTACTATAATAACGTATTTTTGTATTTTCGTAGTGTCTTTTTGGGGTTTGGAGGTTTACTATTTTTCAATAGCAAGGACTCTAACTGATGCTACCACCCCGGGTAAGGGTGAAGCTGGGAACAACAGCAATTAAGGGGTGGTTCCACGCTGATCAAAATCTTCAATCTCCCAATTCAAGGCCTTGCTGGCTGACGTAGTTTATCGTCATACTCAGGACTATGTTATGGTCGGAAAATCCAATAAAGTTTTTAAAACGTCTGCCACATCAAAAGATTAATATATAGTATATGATAATTTATTCATAATATTTGAAATATCGTTCATATTAATTAGAAAACTAATTAATATCTGAATAAAATACGTTTCAAAAGTACTTGTTTGTCTGTCCTTAACTCAACAGAACATTTTTTGGGCATTTTTGGTGCAAAGTTATGAAACCTGCAATGCTATTCTAGAAGCTATGTAGTCTGTTTTATATTTTATGATTTGAAGCTGTTGAAAATCTTCTTGAATGTCTTACTTCAATTAATTTACACAAGGGTGTAAATAATGGAACATGATGAGAGTACGATGTCGTTAATGATAATTAATATATATTATACAAGTTATCCTGCGCAATAATCGTGAAAATGTTTCTGCAAAATTCTTCATTCTACAATGACAAACTTTCACCCTATCTTCAAGAAAGGAAAACAACTTTCATTAGTATTGCTGAGCAAATCAAACTTGATTTCCTCACGAAACATCACTTTCGAAACCCTATGCTTGTCCCACTAAACAAAGTGATACCGGTCCTTGTCACTCTGGCAGCTCGAATTTTTTTTATACAACATTTAGATGGAAAACACTGTTGAGACAATCTTCTCACCACCGTTCATACGGAACACATGAGTACTTTTGACAGTTTTACAATTCTTGGCAAATTGAATAAATGTTTGCTTCGTCTTCCTTAAAATTTAATTTTCTTGTGATGCATCTGTCCTCTATCATTCAAGTGGAATTGGTCTTCTCAGAACCTTGTTTTCATGGCACTTTTTAATCTCTTTTGGTCAGTTCTCTTAAAAGAATTTATATAACATTTTTATGTCTTGCAAACTTGCAGTCATGTCGGCAAAAACTGAACGCTTCTTTCTATTAATATTCTTGCTGATATACAAAACTGACGACATCATAAGTTAGTTTTAAAAATTACCAATTGTCATCTAATAGCTGAATATGAATATATTTTGCATATAGTTTGTGACTCCATTTTATACAAGAGTTATTGGTGCATCAATCTGTTAAGAGACCTCTAAATATGATTATATGGTTCTTTTCTTCACTTACATCTCCAATCCAACACATTCGTATATATCTGTAATCCCTCTGTCTCAACATATTGTGTGTTGTATAATAAAACAACCAATGACTTTATAAGAGCAGTGCTCGATGAGAAATGTGTATAAACTGGGCCAGTATAATAAATATATATAAAATAAAAAGTACACAACTATTACTGCTTATATATGGAGTATAATTTAAAATATTAAGTGTCACACAAGAGTGCTCAACAAATTACGTATCACACACAAAAATACATACATATATATATATATATATATATATATATATATATATATATATATATATATATATAATAAAACAAATACAGCTACTATAATAACAGTGCTCTCTATATAAAAAAGTAAACAATGACAGTATAAAAATGTGAGTGCCATCTAACAAACATGAAACTTTAAATCGCGGGAAATAGCAATACTTGAGTATCATTTTTTATATGTCCTAGAAACGCCTCTTTCCGATTCTAATTATAAACATACTCTTTTCTATCTTTCTATATCTCTGAGATTAGGTATTATGATTATTTACATTATTTACATTATTCGGACTGTTATCCTCATTTTCATTGGCATATTCACATTTCGTCCGTTGTACATCAGGTGATAGGAATTTTGAACCGAACCCTTTATTTCGTCCACCGAGGTAGATTGTTCTAGTTCAACCTGCCATGCCTCTTCCGGGTGCCTCAGTTATTTTCCTCTAACTTAACTCTCAAAGTTTTTTTTTGGCTTTTTTAATTCACCACTGCTGACTCCTGGTATTGAACTCACAACTCTCTGTGTCTTGTCACTGGATCAACCCAACGTCTTTATCTACTGGGCCATGTGTCCTTGAGGATAAAGATGATCCAGTGACTAGACCCAAAGAGTTCTAAGTTCAATACCAGGCTACAGCAGTGGTTAACCAAAAAAATTGTAGAGTTGAGTTAAAGAGAAATAACTGAGACATCCGTAAGAGGCATTCTTCAAATCTATAAATCAACCATTCACCCTTGCATGGAATACTTCTGCCCTATATAGTCTGGACTTCCCCTGTTCGTCTTAAGGTGTTCGACAAAATCCAGAGACGGATATGCAATGCGATTGGCTCTGATCTGACATCTCATTTACAGTCGCTCTCTCACAGATATGCTGTCGCTTCCCTCTGTCTTTTCTACAAATACTTTCACGGTAACTGCTCTGACGAGCTACTTTCGCTAGTTCCCAATCTGCATTGATTTAAACGTAACTCCAGTAGCTTCATGTCTCGCACTTCCTCTCTGTGAAACTCCCTTCCTCTTACTTGCTTCTCTGATAACTATAATCTCCAACTATTCAAATACAATGTCAATCGACATCTCCATATACCTTAATATATTCCTCGTTCTCCTCGTCATCCTTTCCTCTTTCATGCTTCTTTACTCTTGCTCCCTCTCTGTAACCCCCTGCGTGTTAGTGACACCCCCGCTTTGCTTCGGATGAAAAGCTTAATATATATATATATATATATATATATATATATATATATATATATATTCATTTATACATTTCTTTTAATTATTTGATTAGTATATTTTCTTTTGCACTACCTTTTGGTATACGGAATATATTTTATTAGATTTAGGTAATGAGATTATATTTTGTCATTTTGGTCATGATGCGGTTTTCCGTAGCGTATTATGAATTTGTTTTCGAATCTTGAAAATTGATTATAATCTTTCGTTTAGGATTTTATATCAAAGATATATCAAGAATATATATGGATTTTGAACAGCTATAAGAGGAACATAGAAACTGTTGCTTCTCGCGTCCATGATTTTCGACAACTCCCAATGATGGTAACCTTCTCAACGAAATGATGCATTACATCAAATCACATCGAAGCCCAATTCTGTGTACTGCACTCAACGAGGTTTCATAGACGTTGGCTAATATAGATATCAGTATTGACACCATAACATCAGTTACAGTATCTCACCTGGGTGAAAGAAGATCGGCACTGGGCAGCCGTAGAGCAACGATGTGTCTCCTTATCAAACCAGTCACGTTGTCATCTGATTCGGACAGACTATCACAGTACACGCTAATTTTAATCTCCAATGAAATTCCATGAAACACATTGCATTCTTCACTAAATTCTCCATAAGCACACCCAACAAATATAATTTATCTTTGAACACGACTGATACTGCCTGGATAGATAAACCCGCGCTGTGACTCCAGTGCTTCGTAGATTTTGATGAACGTCGCGTAAACACTGCGATTCAGGCAAAGGAAATGGCTACACATTATTAAACACCTGTCTCTGTCTGATATATCAGTTTCCATATATGCGTTTGTGTGTGGTGTGCGGGCAGGGTTTGTCTTTATCTCGCTATCAATATGTCTGTCTATTCTATTAGTCTTTCTATATTTATGCAAGGAGGCATGTTGGAGTAATAGATAGCGGCTCGGATTGAATAATCGAAGAACTGAATTCGAGTTTCAGTTGAAGCCATTACATTCACCTCCGTGCTGATACCCTTGGGAGAGGTATAAATCCGCTTCTTCTCCTATGGGTAAATATCAGGACTGACCGAGCCTTGGATGTCAACTGGTCTACCGCAGAAAGAAATTTCCTACTGCGGGAAAAAAATCTGCCTCGTCAGTCATGAATCGAAAGATACATCATCGCCTAAGCGTGTATGGCACTTAAGTGACTGAATGATATTTATGTAATATTTTTTAATCATTACACATACCAAGGCGATAATGCCACTAAAACGCATGTGGGTTGCTAGGAATAAAAGAGAGGTAGAAGTACTTAGGAGAAGGAAACAAATGATAAATCTCTGCTCCTGGTCAAAAGACGAGGAAGGAATGTGAACCGGGAGTCTATGTATGTATGTGCTTATGTATGTGTGTGTCTATGTATGGTGTATTGGCGTATTTTGTCGTTCCTGTTAATGGTTGGAGTCCCTAGCATCTGATCGTGGCCAGTAGAGGATTGTGATATTCGAGGGTGCTGAACTTTTTGAAGAAACCAGAGCAGACCGAGCAAAGCTCAAGAGAGCATGCAGAAAACGAGAAACTCTGTCAGCCAATTGTAGAAATGTGTGGGTCTGTGACGTGTGTGACCGGACCCTACAACTACACTTGTTGTCCCTTCCATGCAGCATATTGAGTCTCAGGATGGAAACTTTTCAAGCTCACACTGCTCTAGAGTATGCCGATCAACTGGTCAAATCTGCTACAAGATATGCAAGTCGTTGGCAGGACTGAAGAGTCATCATTGTGTCCACGAATGGCCAATCAATCAAGATGTCGCAATCAAATACATGTATGTATATATGTTAGAATCTCATTATATACCATTTTCAACATGGAGAATTCTAAATGTTATCGTACGTCATATTTGAGAAATACATGAAAACCGTAGCACAGGTTGACCCTAACTTTGTAATTAAAATTGGTTAGATGAATCTGTTGATGGTGGTTGTGTTAACATGAAGGTACGATTCACCGTGATCGAGCTTTTCAGAGAACTGCTTTTGTTTAAACTGGTAACCACATGCGCTCTCTCCAAGAAACTATATCTACATCTGCTCAACATTGCTGATTTATAAACCACAGACTGACTATATATGGGGGGTGCGTCCTGCAATAGGGTCGAGACAAGTGTATTTGGGAACGAGTAGTAAACTGTTACTTACTTGTATGTATGTATGTATATATATGTATGTATGCATGTATGTATGTATATATGGGCGCGTGGCCGAGTGGTTGGAATGTTCGCTTTCTGATTTTGAAAGCCAAGTTCGATTCTCACCACGGTTGATTTGTCTAGAGGGGGAAGATCCCAATGGGCAGCACCTTTGAAGCCTTTAGTTCCCCCAATCCTTGTGAGTGAAATTGAGTAGATGGAACACTTGTGGTCCGTCGATAGCTGTGCTATCATGAAGTCACAAGTCATCGTGACCGACGATTTGCGTATGCTGTCGTTGTTCAGCTTGTTGATCATGCTAGATAACACGCTCTCTCCCAAAAACTAATGTCTGCTAAGCACAGTTGCAGTATAAATCACAAGTTGACTATGTGGGTGTTGAACAAACAAAAATCTTCCTGACAGAGAGTCTGCAATAGGAACTGGATAGCCTAGTAGAAGCGTAACCTCGCATACGTATGGTCAGCTATTATTATTATTATGTTTGTATATATGTGCTCGGATGAGGGAGCACTAGGATCTTCCAAGAACATTCAATGGTTTGTGCAAATAACAAGTACGGAGCTACAAAAGAGGAATTAACTGATTGAAGAATCCAACAATTTACATGTGATGTTCGTAGCAGAGTATGCTTTTCCAATGCAGACCTCGTCAACCTCAAGAATAGTCCTATTGGTAGACCTCTCACAAATTATGATCAGTACTACGCTGGAAGTTACTTAACACGCAGAAAACCTACAAAAACAAATCCGGTTTCGACCATCACATTAAAACGCAATTTGAACAGACTTTAAAAAACAAAACTTGCTTTGCCACATCTACAATAACCATTTCAAGCCACTTGCAAACGTCAAGAGGCATTGATATTCTCACGAGAAGCAAAAACATTGATCAAAGTTGTCGGTCTTTTTCGTTCAACTAGTCGACAGGCATAATATGTATATATGAGCCTGTATGTCAGGAAATCCGCAAAAACTTTTACGATCTTACTCGTCATCTGAAAACCTAAGAAACCCCCTGAACAGAATTTACAAAATTTGCCAGGCCCTATACAGAACAAATTAGTTTACCGCCTCAGAAAGTATTAAAAGTAACTTGCTGACTTCAGGAGCGATTTTCATTCTCATGAGAACTAAACCATGAATCAACTTTGTCAGAGATGGTCATATTCGTTGAACGAGTCGACAGACATCATGTTGATTTGACTATGACATTAAACGTTATCGTGCCGTAATAAGTCAACTTGGAATTTCATCTTTCCAGGGAGTGGAGATATATCATGACTCTCTCACTATTTTTTATCAGCCACGGGCGCTATATTTTTACTAGTTAGAATTCGCTTATTTACAGATCTCTCGTGTTGCATAAAATATTTTTAAAAGCGAGGATATATATATGTAAGAAGATACTTAAATAACTCAATAATTATACGAAAGGCCAGTAATCAATATCGTCTACCTTCCTTGTCAATAGTTTACCGAAAAACTGAAAACTGTATCATATACATTTTTTACTCATACTAACGAAATTCATCTCTTTGTGCTTGAAAATATAAAACAAACATTATTTGTTGAACTTTGCTTATGAGGAACTTCGTAACTCGTTTCTTTCAACTTGAAAGAAAACGATGATTACTTTTATAGTCAATAATTGTTGTGTTTGAAGATTATTTCTTTTCTTCGCTTTTCGCAGTTTTTCCAATATCTGTCTCTTTCTCTCTCACTCTCTCTCTCTCTATCTCTCTCTCTCTCTCTCTATATATATATATATATATATATATATATATATATATATAATAGATCAGTATACATTTATGTATTTATACCTGTTTGTTATCTACATATTTATAAATAAGGGCTTATATCTAACTTATTTTTTATCTCTATCATTTCTGTCTACTTAATCCAATTATTACATATCGATCTGCCATAATCTTTCACAATCTTTTCATGTCGGATTTTATTGATCTGTTGTATAGTCGGGTATGTTTCGAGTTTATATGATCAGTTATTTTTTTCACCAAAAATAGGGGGTTGCATAATACACAAGTAGATTTTGGGGGAGGTTAAAAGTTATGCATTTTCAGTGACCGTTTCCCTAGAGGGTAGTGCTTTTCAACGGTGCCCTCTTTATCTAATCCGTATCTATACCGCATATATATATATATATATATATATATATATATATATATATATATATATATATATATATATATATATATATACCTAAATATTTCACTTGTTATCCTTATTCCGTCTTCCTCTGTATATTTATATTTCTTTACTAATGTTTTGCATTTACTGGTATTATATAATTTTTCATTACATATTCATAAATTCTCCATGTAGCGGCAAAAAGAAAGAAACTCCGTAGAAGGCATGTCCAGGGTAAGTAGCTACCGTAGTCAGGCATGAACAAAAACAACAGTATGTTATGTAAATCTTCCATTTTTACGTAAGTGATATTTCACATCATATTGGTGGAGCTTCAAAAGAAATAAAACTTTTTTTTGCTATAAAATATTCCCGGGATAATGCCCACTAATGCAATATTTGGCTGCAGTAGGCCTATTAATATTGCTCATAAGCTAGTGTTGAATTATATACAAGCTATATGAGAAAACCGACATGAAATAGACGAGTACATATAGTATTTTAATTTTCGACCTGATTCACTCTATACCTTTCTCAATATTTTCGTATATGCCATTTTGAAAATAAAACCATATATTAAAGGGATTAAACAGGGATTAGGGTTTACTCAGAGAATAGTTTCCTCAGAGAGCTCCCTAACCACTACCAACAACATTCCATGGAAAAGTAAGTCCATGTTCTTTATTTATTCCTCGTCTAGCTGAAAAAGGACACAGGCGTGTCCAAAAATTCCGCTTTTAAAATCTTTCTCTACGAGCTTCAGTTTGAAGATTAATATATATTAAATATCATGAATCTTATTGGCCAATATTGTTATTATTTTATCGTCTTTTTAATCATGAAATTTAATTAACCGGCCTACTAATTCTATATATTATAAGAACCACACGTGGAACATCTTTTATTTTAATTACACACACACACACACACACATATATATATATATATATATATATATATATAGCTGCCTACTTGATTTCGAGCTTGACCAGATAATTATATATAAGTGATTACTCAGAGAGAGTAAAGTGATAGACACTTCAACTACATGTGCAACATCCAATGAACATCACCTACCATAATAAAACTTAAACTAACTAGAATTTTAATAGAGAGTTGTACTTCCCTTAGACATGTTGCCACGCAAAACTGAAAAGACCAGTCTATTCAAGTATTTAATCCATAGCTGGGAGAAAAAGAAATGGATTCATACCTTTCCCAGGTCGTTTGCACGACACTGGTTGTAACGAACCGGACTTGAATTCGAACACGTTCCAAACTGTTATCCATCCCACCACCACCCGCAAAACCATATATATATATATATATATATATATATATATATATATATATATATATATAACAACACAGCTGCAAAATTTAAATTACAGGGAAATAAAATTAATTATAAACTCATATTCCCCTTAAGGAATTGCGTTCTTGATTAAATCAAATTCAGGAATAATTATAGAGAGAAGTAAGATCCATTTCAGCATACATGTAAATCTACATTTATAAGATACAATGCAAAATACAAGGATAATAGACCCATCCACATGTACAAAAGACTAAAAATAATATAACACTAGATAGAAACATAAAATCCATACATTCAGTTAAAAATAAAAAATTATCCTTGATAATGGCTAAAAGATTAGCCGAAAGCGCTCACATATGCAGAGAATTCAAGCAGTTTTTATGCACTTTATATACAGAAAAGAAAACACATACAAGAAGCTTAATCGCAGTGCCTTATCCGTATTCTTTAATGAAACTTGTATAAAAGAGGTATTGCTGTCCCAAAATATAATTATATATATATGTGCGTGTGTGTGTGTGTGTGTGTGTGTGCGTGTGTGTGTGTGTGTGTGTGTGGCTGGGTAACATAGGCAACTTCTTCATTATAACTCTTTATTTTCCATGCTGAATTTCGATATTCTATATCGGGGAATTAATATAGGAGGGGTTTTTCCTTAATAATGAAAAATGTCAGTTTTATTTTCATAAAGAAATATTAGATTATTTTTACACTTAATTGTATGCAAATATCAAATGCTAAAATTACTAAATTGAATTAAAATCGTCAATTCATAAGCAGGAAAGAAGCGAATCTTTTCGCAGATTTAGATGATCACTTTTATGACGATAAAATGGAAAGAAAAAATAATGAAGTAATCCAGTTCGAGAGATGACAACAAAGCCCAGAAAATTTCCACCTCATGAGATTTTTCATAACATCGTGTAAATTGTGCACTCTCGTCGACCAAAATAAATTATTTAATGTTTTGGCTTAAGGGTACCTAAAAAGCACGGATCTTGTAAATTACAGAGACAAGCAACCACACACCGACTTAACTTAATAAAACCAAAAAAACAGACGGAAAATTTTATTTATGCAAAAAAAGAAAAAAAAAAGAAAAAGCAAAGACAAACGTCGTGTCAAAAAATTTGTAATAAAAAACAAAATTGATAATTTTACGCATCCTCAATAGCTCAAAGAATTCTTTTTTTATGGATTGCTCATTAGAATTTTCAGAAGCAACAAAAATTTCTTCAGGAAAGTTTTACAGGAAACAAAAAATTCTGTAACTCTCCAGTTACTTGAAAATGTCTAAAATAGGGTTTCCAACAGTTAGAAGGTTTATTTAGGATTATGTATGTATCTATGCATCGGTCATGCTAGCAAAATAGACACACAATATATAGTCATCCACAGACAGACTGTTTCGCCCTATCACAGATCATCAGTGTTGCTAGACGTCCGGTTGCCTCAAGCTAGTATCGAAACCTGACCGAATTCGCATTAGTCGAAGATTCTACCACTAAGCCATTGGCGCATGGCAGAGATATAGGTGAATTTAAGCGTATTTATTTTTAGATAAACACACAGTGACTGGGAGAGCTCGATTCGATTTACCGAAGAGTTTTGCATTATTAGCCGTAATAGTTACTGTCTACAAACCCACACTTCCTCCCCAGAGAGCTAAATTAAGTTATATAAAATGTGTTCTTTCGCTACACAGTAATAACCATGTTTCAAAAATGGAAGGTAAAAACTTCAAATTTAATTTTATAATTAAATCAAAAGCATTAGTTCCATTTCATCTCCAAGCGAATATTGGGAATAACTTATTTTTAAATTTACTGAGTTTTAAACGCACACATAAATCCATAATTCGTTGTTACCTAGGATACAGGGAAATCCAATCATTCAGACAAGGGGCGTTAGCGTGTTTATTTATATTAAATATTTTTGTATCAATTGTGAGTTACGTTCGAGAAAGAGGTTAAGTTTAGGGAGGGTAGGGGTGTATTTTTCAACGAATTCTGACACCCGTTAAATGCATGTCGTCTGGGTTTTTTCTATTATTAACAGCAAAAAGTCTTTCCGCATTTTTACCTACTTGTGTACTCAATGATTTGGGGGTGGATGTTTAGGTTAGAATACGCTTTATTCAACTTTAAATTTAAAATATTTTTAATTACTATTAGACTATATTACTTTTTTAAAAAGAAGTAAATGTAATAGAATAACTTAAATTATTTTAAATTATTTTTTTTAAATTATAGTATGTATATTACCAGCTCACGTTTTTCTTTTTTTAAATATTATTTAAGGAAATTTTTTGACAACGACGGCAAAAAATAGCTATTTCATTTCTCTGATTCAGTAAATTTTTATTTTTTATAAACTTAATGATGTATAGTTTCTCATGTATGCACAAAGGCCATGGGTCATTTAATGATCTCATATTCTTGCTTTTCTTGTCAATTTTCATTTTACAGTAGGTGTTTTATTGAATTCTTTTAAGTGCCAGAAGTACTTCGAGAGAGATGTCTGATTTCTGTATTTATTTATTTTAGCTTCCATTTTTGAAACATGGTTATTACTGTGTAGCGAAAAAAAAGCATATTTTATATCACTTAATTTATAATATTAGGGTCTGTAAATTTACATTGAGCACTGTTTTTGTAAAAATAAAAATAAAAAATATTAGTAAGAACACCGGATTATATATCTTACTGTTCTTCCTTTTATATATATATATATATATATATATATATATATATATATATATATATGAGACGTGCGATTAGATATAGATTCAAAGTCTCTCATCTTACGATGAAGGACATAACTTTAATTTCACAAATGCCATACTTATTAAAAAAGAAACTAACACTTTAAAAATAAAATATTCTGAAAACATATTTATAGCAATACTACCAGCAATTAACACACGTTTTTATAATGATACAGTTCTCTAACCAGTTTCGTGATGTTAAGATGAAATTCCTCAGGGCAGGCCCACTATATGATAAACAGCCAGTCAACTCTCAACAAATTGTATTCCTAGTGTATCAGCAACGTGTTCAATTGCATATAAGAAGCATTTCATTTAAAAATTCAATAGCTACAACGGATACATTTAAATTTTTTATATTATGCACTACTGTGTGTCGAGCAATGTTTTTTTTTTAAATAAATGCTAAAGAACTCTGGGTTAAAAATCTAACTGGTCTTTCTTTTTATTTTATTGCATACATACATACATACATACATACATTTTTTTAAGCGTTTCTCCCCAAGCAAGGCGGGAAGCCACTAGAACGCAAGGGGTTACAGAAAATTTGGAGCAAGATCAGATAGGAGTGATAGAAGAAAGGATGAGGAGAAGGATAGTGGATAGATCAAGGCTACTGGAGATGTCGATTGACATTACATTTGAATAACTGGAGATTATAGCTCTCAGGGAAACTGGAATATGGAAGGGAGTTCCACAGGCGAGAAGTGCGAGATATGAAGCTATTGGAGTAGAAGAGACGGCTACATTTATTAGTTTCAACAGTGAAAGGGTGAGAGCGGGATACCAGCCTCGTAGGGCGCTTGAACTCATGAAGTCTGGGAACCAGCGAATGCAGCTCCTCGGAGCAAGTGCCATGAAAGTATTTGTAAAAAAGACAGAGAGAGGCGACGGCGCGTCTGTGAGAAAGTGACTGTAGGACTACAAGATAATCTTAAAGAATGGTAGAAGAGTTCAGGAAAAATACCATATATATATATATATATATATATATATATATATATATATATATATATTACTTTTTCTCTTTGATTGATACACCCTCCTAAACATGCGAACTTTCTGCATTCTATAGTTTCAATAAAACAACGAACAAAAACATTTGATCCCTTACTTTGACTAATTTGGAGCTAAAGAATAATCATCATCACGACAGAACAATCAACAGAGTTATCATCACCATAATCATTATCATCTCTACAGACCATGAAACGGCTAAAGACATCGACACTGGACAAAGAGACGTCAGAAAACGAAAACTCCTCTTCAATCCAAAGCCATTCTCTTCTTTTTTCCCTCTTTATCAGTAAGATGTTCCGCGGGGTAAATGACAGATAAGCAAACAGCAAAAGGCTGGCATGGGTGATATGTCATTTCCCTGCATAACTCAATGTTCGAATGAAGGCAAAATTTACTGTCCCAGTTCTTGATCAGAAATCCTATAATCTGAACAAGTAGAAAAAAACATTCGAATACAAGATAATAGTACAGAGTATATGGTATGACACTGACGGAAAATTAAATTGGAACATCTTGAATATAGGTTTCAATTTACTGAACATTAAACGTAAATGGAGTTAGTTTACGCTAAGTTAGTTTACAGATCAATGCGTGGCACTGGTTCCACGCACATTGGTTTTATGGTGGATTCGAGATTGATGGAGGTTATCGGATGACAACGTCGGTCCCTACCATATAACATTATGTCTTTGTGTCAGGATGGAAAGAAAACGCACCGATTGTTAATACATACAAAATAAATTGTATATAACAATAATATATATATATATATATATATATATATATATATATATGTGTGTGTGTGTGTTTGTGTGTGTGTGTGTAAATATATACATATATATAAATATGCACAGACATACACACACACATATATATATATATATATATATATATATATATATATATTTATATATATATACATAAGGACCATCTTTTAATCGAAATTAACGTTGTTTAGCGTCCTTTGCTTTTTAAACACACACACACACACACACATATATATATATATATATATATATATATATATATATTAAAGAAAAGCGAAAACCGTTGATGTGATCTACTTACAACATGCCAATAGATCTAAAACTATATAAAGTCTCGAAGAAGAACAATAATACTGAAAAAATAAAAATAAAAAGTGCCTAAAAGTCAAACCTACTTCCTCAGTATAGTAAAATAAAATGCTCAAACCTTAGATAGCCAGATCAAAAGACGCTTGGCAACGTTAATTCCGATGAAACGATGGGCCTTGCCGTAATACACTAGTTTCACGCTCATGCAATCTTCAGGAGACATGAAATCAAAACTAGGATTACGACACGGGCCTTCCTTTCACATGTATATATATATATATATTATTCGGACTATTGTCCTCATCTTTTTCGCCATATTTATTACAACGTTTCGGTCGTTGTACGCTCCGGCCTTCTTCGGGGGGTTGGAATGTCGAAGTTAACCCTTTATTTCGCTCATTGGGGTAGACTGTTCTAGTTCCTCGTTCCATGTTTAACGGATGTCAGTTATCAGTTATCTCCTGTTAATTTCCCTCTGAAAGATCTCCACTGCCTTAACCGGGTATTGAACTCACAATCTTTTGGTCCTGTTCACTGGATCTAACCAACGCCTTTATCCACTGTGCCCTGTATCCTCAATTTCAACATTTCAACGACCTGAAGAAGGCCGGAGCGTACAACGGCCGAAACGTTGAAAATAAATATAGCGACAAAGATGAGGACAACAGTCCGAATAATATATATATATATATATATATATATATATATATATATATATATATATATATATATATATATACACCAAACCCTTTTGGACAACAATATTCGAAGCATGGACGAATGGTAAGGTTAAAGATATGTACGATAGATTTGAGTGAGAAAATTTGTCTATCACGTGACAGTGAATCAACTTTACCAACGGCGCACATAGCATTTGCTTCAATATAATCCTTCCATTTCATATCAACAGACAGCATTACCATCAGCAAGCGCAATGAACCAGTCTCCTGGTGTTTAGGATCAGGCATGCTGATGGAAGGCAGAAAAAGGTCTCTCAAATTATTAATAAAAAGCAGTTTTGTTTTGGAGACGCCGAAATTAACAAGCCATTCCTTGTCCCTGTTAACGGCTGATTTTAGATCAATTTTGAGATCAGCTGCCAATTTGACCATATCAAACCAATGAGAATTACTATTAAGACGGGAGCAAATAGTTTCGTCCTCAGCATAGATACCGAGGTCGAATTACGAATAACGTATATCCAAGGATAGAACCCTGAGAGACACCATCATATGATATCAGGAAGAACGTTGATAAAACAAGACTAAAGCACTGGGAAACACCTGCATTAATTCACTAAGATCCAGAAGAGTGGCCATTAAATTAACTTTCATTTCGCGATTTGATAACGACTGAATCCAAAATTTTGTTTAATGACGACCAGTAACAAAGCCTTCATGATATCCAAAGCAGCAGCTTGACCATTTTATCTAAAGCTTGATAGGCACTTTTAGCAATAATCATTAATACATCAGTAGTTGACCTAGACAAGTTAAAGCTATATTGCTTATGTGAAAGAAGAGTTACGATGTGAGGTGATTAAGCAGTCAGAGTTGATTAGGGCTTCTAGTATTTTGTCAAAAAATGGTAAAAAGCCGATAATTAAAAGGCTGAGTTTATAAAGACTGAAATGACAGAAGACAAAGAGGAAAGCAGAAAGCAGCTATGTATTTATTGTAAAGTTTAGATAGAATAGGATCTAGTTAAGAAGTACATTTTTAAGGATTATTGCAGTGATATCATCAGTACTGTATCATGGTGGGGGGCGATTTTGGATCAGGTGGTCGAAATATGATTTCATGGCCTAAAGAGTTTGAATCTACATCTATTTATAGAGAAGGTGATTTCCTTGTCATTTTTTGTTTATTTTTGTACTAATAAACTATATTAATACAATGCACTCTGTTCTCTGGGAATTAAACCCATGTTTGCATGAGAACATGCAGATGGCGAATAATGTTATATGATGCATTATTTCACGCGTTTTTACCTTTAGGCGCAATAGTTGTAGGCGTACTGAACGAAGAGTCGGATATCGTCCTCTAATGTCACTTCATTTATGCACAATGCCTCTTCAAGATGCGATTGTTCAAGGCTCCCTACAGCTTCTTGTTCTTTGTCCCATTGTTATCCTTCTAATTCCTATTCTATGGTCCATTTAAACAAGCTCATTGGGTAAGACACACGTTGTTTCCTACTTTCAATATATCATGTGAGTGCAAAATTGTCTAAACTCGCTTTGCTAATTATGTCTTCAGAATTTCAATTGTCTCTTATTCTAAATCCAATTGTCCTTTTTCATTCTATTTACCTTGAAATAATCTTATTTTTCACATGTTCCGTTCATGATATTTTCAGCGACTTTCTATAGTGCCAGATCTCTGTTACATCAAGTCTCCTCCTCCTATGGGAGGGAAACGTCCAGAATTCATTGTCGTATAGGAGAATTGGTACAACATAACAATCCAGCGCTCTTTTTTAGTTTCTTACGAAATTTTCCTTTTCTTTAATATTTCCATCATGTCACATGCAGGTTTAATTGGGAACAGAGATGGCGATTTTACTAGCCAGTTGGCGAACGTCTTGCAGAGTAACATGGTCATCACGTTGGCAGGTACTATCGCGCTGGAGTAACACATCGCTTTCCTATTGCAGGAATCGTCGAACAGCCATCTTTCTATTAAATGTTCCTTCCACAAACATCAAAACGTGAATTGTAACTTATGGCACTCCTCAGATCCGCGGTGTACACCCTGCACTTGTGTCTGTGTCAAATAGACACTTAAAGTTGTTGCTACCCTAGTCTGGGCCGTGAAGAAATAAAATATGCTTGGGTTATCTAGCCAGCCTAATCGAGTCCATAGGCTATCGTGCATATTGTACCCGGGTTTAAATCAGCATCTTACGTCAGTGTGTGACAATTTTATTTTACGTCAGTGTATTCTATAAATGTTGAGAAATTATTTCATTTTCAACCCACCAATGGTACCACCCCGAGATAATTCTTCTGTTACTTGGAATAAATATTCGGTCGATAAAGTTTTAAATATATTAACGGTATGTTAAATGACATTCATTATCACTGCTATACCGTATCTTTGCAAGAATCAGATGAGACCAAAAGTAGTGTATTGCTCCCTTACCTGGGCTGGAGTTTCCTTATCCTCATTATCCCGCCTTGAAAGAGTTCAAAAGCGCCCACGCGGTCTTGTAGGTGATTAATTATTTTCCGTCATATTTCCGCTTTCTCACAGAGGAAACTTTGCTTGCCTATCGCTACTCCATCGTTGTTTTCATGGTAAATGTTCTAAAGTTCTAAATTCCTTTTTTTTAAGAAACCTCTACTAAAATTTCGAAGCTTAAGTTTTAAATTAACTTTTTAAAAATGAAATGTATTTCTTGAAGCTTTTATTGTTGCTTTATTTGAAAGCTGAAAGATTAAATTTACTATTTCCAGTAAACAAAATACTCAGGTGTATTTCAAAGAGAAATTACATTAATTGGATTCGATTTTCATTTTTTTTTTTTTTTTTACTAAAATAGCTAATTAGTAGCCATTTTTAGTCGTCTTTCATCTAAGTGTAATTCTATTTATTAAAAAAATCTTTCAAAAATAAAATATACTTTCTGAAACTTTATTTCAGAAATATTAGTTGATATAAAGTATAATTAATCTGATTTGAAACAAATATTATTTAAGTTTAAAATGTCACAGAAATTATTTTTTAAGCAAGCAGTAGCTGTGTATTCAACTGACAATTGCTATATTTACGTGTTTAACGATGTGATAACATATTGATTGCTGTTCTATGGCGACTTTATCTGTAAAATATAATTTAAGAAAATCACGTGAGCGCCTTTTTTATATAATGAAAAATGTTGAAAAGTATTTTCCGATCTTAATCTCGTTAATTCTAGTGTCAGCCTTTATCTATCCGACATATCCTTGTAATTTGAACTTCCTTGAAAAAAAAATCATCATTTAGAAAGATTCTACCTTGAATGGCTCTTAGAGCTTATGTTTTTTAAATAATATTATCAAAACTTCCTATAATTTTTACTATGTTTTGTATTTTAATATCGAAAATGTGTGAGAATCTATAGTTTCTAATGGTATCGTCAATAAGCGACACGAAAGTCAGTCTGGAATGGCACTAAATAATTCCTGTTCAGAGAAATGATAAAAAAAAACGTATCGAAATATTCTGCTTTGTTCTTCGTAGAATCGAAAGGGCATTAAAGGAAGCATTCTTGTTTGGGGTAGAAATTGGTAGAAAATATCGTTTGCAAAATTGGAGAAATAAGGGAGAGAGCGAGAGGCAAGCTAACAACAAGTCCCGAACAGAGAGAGAGTGAGAACAAAATCAAAAGATAGGAAATGAAAGAGAAAAATGCATGAGAGAGAGAGAGAGAATGGGGAGAGGGCTTTGAAAGGATGTAAAAATACAAATAAATAAGAAAAGACGGTTTTAACTTGTCGACATCAAACGTTCTGATTTGCTTTTATGTTTGTGATAAAATGCCTGTCGTCGACACAAGCAAATATAGTCGCCGTTGCTTGCTTGTCGGTCGGGAGAAAAGGTTCAGAATCTATGCGATAACAAAGAATGTGGCTGATAGGTATACATCAGATGACGACAGACGACATTGAAAGGAAATAAATAAAAGATGGAAGGTAAAGTTAGGATGGAGTCAGGAGAAAACAAAACAAAAAAATACATCAGAAACGATAAAAGAAAGGACAAAAGAAAAGAAACAGGAAGGTGGAAAATAAAGTCAAAAGAAAGATAGAGAGAAAAACGCAATGAAAGAAAAAGAGCAGGTAAAAAGAAAGTGGTAAAAGAAGAAGAAAAAAGAAAAAAGAACGAAATAGAGGCGAAAAAAGAAAGAAAGAAAGAAAGAAAGAAAGAAAGAAAGAAAGAAAAGCTGCGGAATAAAAAAGGAAGAAAAAGGGTAATAAGCGAAGAATTGGAGAAGGCGGGGAAGAAAAAGCGTAAGGAAAAAGACAAATGAATTCAAATGAAAAATAAAGTCAAAACATAAACAAAATGATTTAAAAACTCGGACAATAAAATGTAAACATTTCCCATGAGGAAGAAGGAATCAAAGAAAGACAAAATGGCCCAAATAAAAGGAATGAGAAGGAAAGTGTTGCTTTAATTGTTCTATGTCAGAGTTTTCTATTGGCAAAAGTTTTTAGCTGATACAACATGGATACTTACGATAGGTATGGAAAACTGATAAGCTGAAATAATCATTCAATTAGCCCTTTCTCAGTAAGCCTTGTTGACTGACGGTACAGAATCACAAAAAGGACCTATACTAAATAACAGAAAGCACATCACCTGAGGATGTGTAACAGTAAAAACGGATATCACATATAACTCGAAGAGAAAATAATGACATAATCAAGATGTTGACATTCCACACTACTCCAAATAAAAGGTTAGGAAGGAAACCGCCATTAATACTAGAAAGAGTGATAACAGCTACTGGGACTTGAAAAATCTATTTTCCTTAAAAACTGTTTCACGAAGATTTTATATATTTCAACTGACAGAGTTACCAGTTGCTTGGCAAATGGATACCAATTTTTTTCCTTCTAAGGAAACGGCTCACATTAGCATTATTCTATATTAGAATCTACATATGATAAGGTTGTTTAAGAACATGACACAATTTTTCAGGTTAATATTTTGGTTTTGTACCATATTACGATGTTGGATAAAAGTACCTCGAGTGTAAATTAGCCTGTTTTCAATTTTCTTATTTTCTCTACTAAGATTGCTATGATTGATCCACTCACAAGATTATATGAAGTTTTTGGAATTTATTCATTCCACATTGTGAATTTTTATGATGGATTTAAGGTATATGGCATCAATACTCTTATCTCAGTTCCAGATCATTTTTTCTGTTTTCGAAAGGCTGAATTTAGTTGGTTGATTGATTAAGTTTGGTGGCATATCAACAACTCTATGCATTATTAAATACAGAAATCTAAATATTTTGAACACAATGTTATGGCTTCATCTACAGATAAAATATATTGTTCGTTATTCTGATACAAATAGGTATTGTTGGTATAAAAAAAATTTATATGAATATATGTTGCTGGTATTTCTACTATAAAAACGTTTTTTTTTATACTTTCATAGTTTTTTTTTTCTTTTTGTTTGTGAGTTCACTATTTGCCTGTAGCTTGGAGCCGAGCAGGTGCTACCACCTCGTGTCAGGGGTGAATCTGGGAACCACAACAGCCATTAAGATTATGTTTCTATCTCCTCAAATCTTCCGATCAGAAGCCTTCCTGCCGGATGTTGTTTATGGCCATACACTGGACTAAGGCTGAGTATAAATAGAATATTGAATAGCGGCTTAAATTGAGGAACTGGGGATCCGATTTAGAATTTCAGTCGAATTCGTTTCATTTACATACATGCAAATATTCATCGATTTCTTCCCCCTCCAGATATGGAAAATAACAAGAGAGACTAAATCGTATAGCCTTGGATGGCAACCGCTCTAGGAGAAGGTCAACTGTAAAGTTTCAGTGGATAGATCTGATTTTCTACATGCGGTGAGTTTGAATTCCGGCCGAGTACATTCGACTCACTTTCGCACAAATTGCCTCATCCGTCGTAAGTAAGCGACAGCAAAGTCAGTATGATGGAATGGATACATCCCTTGGGAAAGGCATGGACACATTTCTTCTTACAGCTCTGTGTTCAATAAAAAGACTGGCTTGTCTCTTTTACGTCGAGGTGGTAACCTTACTAGGAAAAAGAAAAATTAATACAAATTAACCTGAAGAGGGATGGGATCCGTCAGGTTATATTACCTTATTCCCACCACCGCTGTTACAGCCGCTACCCATGTGAGACATCTATGACCGGAATGGATAACGGGGATCGGATCGTAATGTAAGTTTCTCATAATTCAAGTTAAACAAAAGCCGTGGCGCAAAGAAAAAGTTTCCCAGTACAAATGAGATCTTGCCTCTTTATTTTCGATCCTCGCCATTTACTGATAACTGTAACGGTTTAAGACGTAAAAAAAGATAAAATTATGATAAAGGAAATACTAGTCAGCATCGTTTGAGAATTGTTCATCTCATAAAAACATTCAATATGTTTCATGTATGATATTTCCAAATCCAGGGCCTTCTCACTCTTGTTATATTATTGTGTAACTGGGCAAAAATCCTACTTTTATAAATGTTTCATTAAAAACGACTGTCAAAGTACTGCAATTAAGCTTTTTATTTAATTTTTCTTGCCTTCGTACAAGTGTTTTCTTTTCTGGAATCATAGTGTGTAAAAACTGTACAAAAGCTCAGCATATCCGAGCGCTTTCGGCTATTCTTTTCATCATTATAAAGAATGAATTGTATATATTTTTTATTTTTAACTGAATATATGTTTTTATGTATACATTTGAAATTATATGAATGTTTTATTTTCCAAACACGGTCAGCACGGGTTGTCCGTTTTCATATGTTATTTGAGTGTTGACTTTTCCTTTTTTTATTATTAGCGCTCCCATTATTTTTTGTTCTTTTTTACATATAGATGAGGCTATTATACTTGGATTTTCTGCTAGTATGTTGCTGAGTTTCCTTGTGTGTTCAAATATATATATATATATATATATATATATATATATATTTAATGAAAAAACAGACCACTTTAAAAGGTACCATTACGATAATTTATTTCACCAAATTGTAATGGTACCTCAAAGTGGTCTGTTTTTTTTTATTAAATATTAGCTCTGGATTCACATTGAGCTCTCAGGATTTCATCCTCCTTGGAATTACCCATTCGGTTTACCAAGTTCTTCGTAACTTAATTATATATATATATATATATGTGTGTGTGTGTGTGTGTGTGTGTGTGTGTGTGTGGCACTTCGAGGCGGAGTATCAGTTAGCAAGCTTGTCTCACTAGAACAATTATGAATGAGCAATGAGTTCGATCTTCAATGGGTAACCCCTACTTTCGGTTTTGTGCCACATCTAAGCTACGTTTGGAAAATCACTGTATGTATGTGTGAATTTGTCTACTTTTTAGCTAGAAAACTTATTGATGTATCGGGCCCTCTCTAGTCAGATACTAACGCGTAGAAATGCGAAAAACATACCCCACCGTTTGACTCAAGTCACTGTAACTGAGAGTTTGGGCGTACTTGTTTTGTTCAAACTGTTAATCACTCCAGATTATGCGTCCTCTTCAAGAATCTGTAAACAAAGTCCGCTAAGGATAGTCACAGTATAAGCCACATCTGGCCTATGTGGGTGTTGATCAAACAAAAATGTGCCTGAGAAGGCATCCTATACAGGCATTGGCTAACCGCCGTCTCTGCTGGGAAGACTCGAAAGTGACCAGGCATTATATATATATATATATATATATATATATATATATATATATATATATATATATATATATATATATTAATACAAATATAAATTTTGTCACTTAATTAATTCATCTTATATTCAGAACCGCTACTCCAGATTTTGTAGACGAATCTTTTGTGTTATTGCTGGTTCCACTCGTCAGGAGATATCACCAAAGACATATCACTTCAAATGTTATTTTTAGTGGATACCTTTGTTTGAGTAGACACCTCGTTTTATTTTGAACACTATTTCGTATATTGACCTGAACATTCGAGAAACCTCATGACAGAAATTTTGCTCTACGGTAGGATTCAAAACTACCTTTCACGTTCATTGTACGCCTTCGAAAAGTGTCACATTTTCAGGAAGATCTCTTTTGCCTTTATAATACACTTACTCATTCAGTAAACCGGACCATCTACTCAAATACGAGTATAAATTAATAATGTCGAATTAAAAATAACATACAGGAATTCTTAAGAAATTAAGTTTCGAATACAAAACTGAGTCTCTCGAGAAACTCTGAACAATTCTGTCTTTCATTCTGACCTAAAGAATTTTTTAGCAACTGACGTCGTCGAAACGCATCGTTTATAGATTCCCCACGTTACCACATAATCTCTACTTTTGTCTCGGACATTATTGTACATCCTAAATTCACAAATACAAATACACACATACGTATATGTGTGCGTGCATGTGTGTGCTGCGCGCGCGTGTGTGTGTGTTTCTGTGTGTGTGTGCGCTCGTGTCAATGTGTCATATTTACCACCTACTTACATTATGAGAAAATAAAGGAGAATAAATTACATATTAGATATGCCAACAACTGCACAACCAGTTGCTACAGTCACCTGTATACAGCAACTGTTCGGTGACGTTATAAAATCCCAGTGATGATGTCATCCATTCCTTCCTGACGTTCATGTCAACAGAATTCCATCCACATCGACGAACGTATATGTTTTCATATACGACAGGTATCTTGTCGTAAATAATTGGTCCCAGAAATGAAATATAAGAAGAGGGAAATTATGAGAAAGAAAGAAAGAGAGAAAGAAAGAAAGAAAGAAAGAAAGAAAGAAAGAAAGAAAGAAAGAAATTATGTAAATGGGAACTGAGAGGGAACCTGGAAATAAAAGGAAGGAATTAAGATATGAAAAAGGATGAAAAGAATGAAAGTAGAACGTAGAAAGAAAGGCAAAAAGTCAAAGCAATTAAAGAAAGAGAGAATGATAGGAAAATAGAAAGAAAAAAGAAAAAAGAATAATTAAGAAAAAGGAAATTTAAAAAGATATGAGAAAAAGGAAAAAGAGAGTCTGATGAGAAGAAAGAAAGAAACAAACAAACAAACAAAGTTACATAAAAGGAATGAAAAAAAAGAAGGGAAGAGAGAGAGAGAGAGAGTAGGAGAAATAAATATAGAATAAAAAAGAAGTACAAATGCTGTCCAATGTGAACAATATTCAAAATACTATCAAAATACTTAAGCATTGAAATGATCACCAATGTGAAATTGTAGTGACAATCTTTCTACAAATGCAATAGATAGCTTCTCTTATCGACCTTATTCTAATGTGACCAATTTTTAATAAATATTTATTGCTCTACTCTTGTATTGAACCCTTTTTAAATGAACGTTTGAATTTTATTCTTGTCGTTCTTTAGATAGATAGATAGATAGATAGATAGATAGATAGATTGGTTGAATTGTGTGTGTGTATGTGTGTGTGTGTGTGTGTGTGTGTGCACTCATTGTGAGTTATTTTAGATTTATATTTCGTTCCTTATAGTTGGGTACTCATTTAGATAAAGTAATTTTTTATTCCCAACCGTTGTATAATGATGAACCGATAAACTTTCACTGTTCTACTAAGTATATTATGGTTCCTTATGAAATAGATTACCGTCTAACACTCTTACCAAAGACTAAGAACGTCATCAAAGGCATGAGATGGAAGAACTCGAGTATCCAAAATAATTTGAATATCGTGGATTCAGATCAATAACCCGCCACCACCAGACGGTCAGTTCTTGGATTTATTCTCGATAATAAATGAAATCAAATTCACTGGCGGCGTGAAACAAAAGAATGAAGAAAAAAGGTTTAGATTTTTAAAAAAAATAACGATAAAATACTAATTAGAGTCGATAAAAACGGGTAACATTTACAAAACCGACTGGATGGAGATTATAGAACGCTTCAGAAACTTTAATAAAAAAAGGTCTAATATTTGGGAAAAGAAGCCAGAGAAATAGCTACTGATTTAAAGATTAATAACTGAATCAACAAATTGTATAGGTAACAAACTGATATTGCTATTAAGGACCACAAACCAAATTTCTAGAATAACCATCACAAAACCCTACCAGAAATAATATAGGAAAAATTAGTTAAATCCTTCTGGAAAAAGCTTGTGAACGTACGGGAAATTTATTGGTAATCAGTGGTATAATACGAAAAGAATACTGAGCTGTTACGCTACATCTATTCTTCTTTACAGCAGCGAATGTGGGACGATTTCTTCAAAGATGAAGAAGAGACTCGAGGCGACGGAGATGTGGTTCCACAGAAGAATGCTAAGGATATTATGGACCGACCCTGTGAGCAACGATGAGGTCTTAGAGAGGATGCAAACAAGGGGAAGGTTTATATTTAACATCAGAAAAAGGCAGCTGAAGTTTCTAGGAAACATAATGAGGAAGGAGGTCCTGGAGAATCTGCTACTCACGGGTTGAATAGAGGGAAAGAGAGACAAAGGAAAGCATCGCGTACCATACCTGACCAGCTTAAGCAGGTGGATGACAGAACGTTACCTGGGGGAGGAAGCAGAGGGAAGGAACTTGCTGAGAGCTGCAAGAGATAGAGGGAGGTGGAAATACGAGAGAAGCTATAGTCTGTTTAAGAAAATCAAAAGAAAGAATGAGTGTGCGTTCATCCTGTTTGATATCAACGATTTCTACCCATCTGTTACCGAAAATGTTCTAATGGGTGCTATAAACTTATCTATAAACTATTAGCATAAAGCAAATAAGAATAATTGATTGATTCGTTTTTTACAGTTTATCAATTCTTTACAGGTTAATTAAAGCCACAAAATATTTTCAGATTATAATTATTTTTCTTATTTTAGACGACGTTGTTTCTTCACCGGCTGTAGCCCATATTGTATTGTGATACATTCGCTATCCCACGTTTGAGTAGTTTTTTTTTTTTTTGCAGGGGTGGGGGATGTTTGTCTTCCATTAGGGCTACCAAGCGTAAAGTAGACTCTTGGGTGATTATGTGGGTGAGATTCGACCTACGTCGAAAATAAGGTTACGTCGCGCCGTAAAACGGATCTGCGACGTAAGTCGAGGACCCCATATATATATATATATATATATATATATATATATATATATATACATATATATAATTATTTTTTAAATATGATTCCTTCGCTACATAAGAGTTCTCATGTTTCAAAAAACGAGAGCCGAAACCATCAATATAATTATTAAAATTAAATTGAATTAAAGTAACAACCCTGGATTATTTACCTAACGTTGTTCTTACCTATTTTTCTACATACCTGCACACACACACACACATATATATATATATATATATATATATATATATATATATATATATATATGTGTGTGTGTGTGTGTGTGTGTGTGTGTGTGTGTGTGTGTGTGTGTGTGTGTGTGGTTGTTATATTCACTGGTTGTTATAATAGAAATTAAGCTTCGAAAATATCTACTAAGATTCACTGACGGGAGATGATTAGAAAAGTCTTATTGATCCTTCATAATGTAGTGAGTTAACCTTGTATCCATCTATGCTATGATTAACCTATGTAGATTAGACGAGAAGAAATAGTTACCAATTTAGTCTTATTAGTTAATAATGCTCAAGTGAGACGTATTTGTGATCTTATGTCGGAAAATGAATTTGAGCAAATAATTAGTAAGTATATAAATTGATTGATTCATTATCAACTCTTTGAGGGTTATTTAAAGCAAAACAATATATATAGATTGTAAAATTTCCTTAAATAATGATGATTTAGTAATACAGGTCTTGCTAATTAACCCATAGATGGGGAGAAGAAGTGATTTCCTTCCTTTTCCATCGGTATTTGCGCGTAAATTCGACGGCAATTGGATCTCGGTTCTTCGATTAACAATTCTGAGTCATTATCCATTACACCACCCGTACATCCAAGCTTACAACTCCTAGTATTCCTAAGATGTAAACCATCTAAGTACTGACCAGGCTCGATGTTGTTTAACTTCGGTAATCGTACAGGAACCGGTGTTTCAACGCTATATGGCCGTAAGCAGTATAAGTATTGTTTAAGGTAGTGTAGAAAGTCAACATGATTATATTATTTCTACCTTCTAGTTAAATATGCTACCTATTTTCATTGTTGTTGCAGTTGAACGTTTTCAAGGTGTAAGGATACAATAGACTATTATCTCCCTTTGTTGGAGATAAGTCAAATGGGTTATATGACAGTCGCTTACTGACGTCACTTCCTACAGTGAAGTTAGCGGCAGTCAAATTTCAGTTTGTTTACACTAGTTCGCCCCTAGCCTGGCCTGGTCAGTGGCTAAATTTCCCCCCACATGTTACAAATCCATAGTTCCCTTTCCCTTTGCGAATATATCTTTCCCACATACACAAAGATAATCCAACTCGCAGTCCTCAATTTCGGAAAACCCAATACTCGATGTTTCCCAATCCTGGAATATGCGATCGCTTGGGACATAGATGGATCCGGCGCATTTAAAACAGGAGTCCTGAACATGACTTCTCCAGACACAAGTGTATCTCCATATTATAGGTCAGATCCTTCCTTTTTGTTTCTCCTTACACTCAGCTTTGCTGTGTAGATATATGTGATATATTTTTCTCCGTGTGGAACACATGTGTATATTATGTAGATATAGTTTTTGTATATCTTAGTAGCATAAAATCATGTTTGTCATTCCTCCTCCTTTCAGTCATTCCATTCCGTCCGTGAAGTATGGTGTTATTATATCATGGATATGAAAATGCCCATGACGAGGGAAATATGTGAGAGAATAAATCTTTCTTCCTTACAAAGTGATAGGGTATTTGTTATTTGGTAAAGCATTTTTTTTATTTTGTAGCGCCATTCTGATGAAGTATTGTCTTCTTTCAGACATGGACGATTCATTCACGGGAATGCATTTGCAATCTTTAATGTAAAGTGTGATGCCAGGTCTGAACAGATAATGTAGCAGATTCTTTGGATTTTGTCAAGCATCTCTTGATTATAAAACAGAATCACTAGACCAGATGATGCAACAATATTGAATATATGAACAAATAATAAACTTATAAATGTGCAAGATAGATTCTGGTGATAGAAATTGTCTAGCATAATATAATGAACTGACTTTCCTAGCAGCAGACTTAACAATTGATTTAATATAATCTTTCCTATTCATCACACTTTCTATGATCAATGGAAGTTTCCTCCCAGACTTTTTTTTATATAAAATAGTTTGAAAAGTCTAGATCATGATTATATCATTATTTTTTATTGTAGAGACGTGTGCTATCCATTTTAATTGTTGCTGTTGTTGGAAGTTTTCAAGTAATGTGGTTTTTGATTGTTATTTAATTGGTAAAGCTCTCTGAGATTTGGTTGTGCCATTCTGATGAAGTATTGTCTTTTTTAAGACTGAGAATTCATTCACGTAAATCTATTTGCAATCATTGGTCTGAGGAAACGGTTTTATATAATGATATTTTTAAAATTCCTGAATTTGTTGGACGCCATGGATGATTAGTAAATAATAGTTACCAAGTAAGTCTTATTGGTACTCTAGATAGTTGCTTACATTTATAATCACCTTGTGTCGTACTAAGCAAAGTTTAGCAAATATTTCAGAGGTAATATGGAAGAGCAACAGATAATCAATCTTACTGACCATAAAATCTACACTGAGATGCGTTAGTAATCTTGCGTGGTACGATGCAGCGTTTAGTAAATAATTAAGACGCCATTTCGGGAACACCATTTCGCGCGTTCATTTTAATGATCATTGATGCTATGAGTTACATACATTTGTAATCTTGTCTTCGTATGCTACGTTTAGTAAATCTAATGTTGCTATTTCAAATTCCAATTCTTATTGGAAATTAGTATTTCAGGTTTTTTTAGATGAATTTGTAATCTTCGGTCATACTACGCAACATTTTTAAATCCGATGACAACCCGGACTGAAATCGCAAGTATTTTAAGTTATTAATATTGTAATGATTTGTATGCTTTTTTAACATTCTGTTGTACTTTTTTCTTTTTTAATGATTTCACCCTAAACAATGTGATAATGCCACTAAGACGCAGTGGGTTGCTGGTCGTGAAAGAGAATGAGAAGTCTTTAGTAAGAAAAAAGAACAATAAAAGAACAGTTTTCAGAAACGCAGAAGATTGTGATTGACATTGCATATAAATTTTTGAAGATTGTAGGTGACAGAGAAGCGAGAAACGAAACACAGGCGAGAAGTACGAGAAAAGAAACTATTACAAAAGAACTGACATCTACCTAATCCACCTCTAAAACTATTTACTATGTCTAGAAAATATTTAAAATGTCACGTCAAAGCACAATATTTAACAAGTTAGTTTTATTGTCCAATGATCCATATATATATATATATATATATATATATATATATATATATATATATATATATATATATATAATTGTAGCCTCTGTCTGTCAGCTATCGAACTCCTCCTAGGGTTATGGAGATAGACCTCCATAACCACATATATTCTGAAGCTACATTACCCTGGGTACATGTTTAAGTATATTTCATTTTGATCAAAGAGGTCCGCTGGGAGACACAAACCACTACTGTACTTTTTCCCTTTGATATAAATTAAATTTAAATTTGAACAAGGGAATGACTCATAGTCCACTTGGATAAGTATATTTCATTTTGATAAAAGGTGGTCCCAGGGGGCGCAACCCTCATTGAAAACATTTTTCCCTTTGATTTGAATTAAATTTAAATTTGAACAAAGGAATGACACTTATCCAAAATATAGAAGGAGAAAGCCAGAAGATGGAGGTCACATCGCCAAGGTCATTGAGTAATATTGAAATGCATCATTTTTCTCCACAAATTATAACAAGGATTTAAAATCAATCAATATTTTCTTACAAAACATCCGTGACACGCAGCAAGGCAGTAATTCGGCTCGTATTGTAATAATATAAATGAATTTGTAACATTTTAGCGTACTCAGATATGATTAGGGAATATTTAAAACGACACGTTAACATGTAATTTGGGGGCCTTTAGACTTATTAACCATTGATATTGTAATGAGGTCCATATATTTGTCTTATTAAAATTAATTTCGCAAATATTTATGAAGCCACATCGAAGCGCGATATTTAGTAAGTTATAGTTTTATTAAACATTAATACTGTCGTGAATTAGATTAAATCTCTGCCTTGTATTCTGTTCGTTTCATTTTAAGTTTATTTATCAACACATATGTTGTTCTTGTGTGTTAGAGTCACATCTCTGTAACGTCTCTTTAAATCACCTCCCACATACTTGCAATAGCCTTTTTCTATATATGATTGGTTATATGATAGGGGGTGAAGGTAGATTTGAAACTGTCGTTATCTCAGTTGGTATTCGCCTATTCTACTTTCTTAAATTTGTCATAGTGTTTACTTTGCTTTCACCGAAAACAAGGCCCAAGAACCACTCAAGGTGCGGTTTACTGACTGAAGCTGTTGAACGTACAGATTAACGGTATTGCAAGATCGTTCTACACAGTATGTTTTTGTTTCATCGATGTTTCTCTTATGATAGAGCTAGCTGTAATTTACCTAGTTCACAAATATTTTACCACCAGTGTTTGATTTTCGGAAATTAGCCATGGGTTCCAAATAAAAGTATAATCAATAAAATCCAGAAGTTATTATTTGTTTGTAGTATGCACTGCTGGAGTGAACTGAAACTTAATTTTATCCTGCTTGGAAAACGAAATATTTCTGTCTTTTTTATTTACGGTAAGTACTTTTCTACTTGTTTACAGTAATTAAAGGTATTGGTGTGCAAATGTCTATATTACAAAAATACTCTTTAAAAATGGATAACTTCAAAAAATTATCCAGAGACGCATTTGCATAGGGTTGCAAATGTTCAGGGACGCTATTGTCTGGTACGCAAGTATTAGGGACGCAACTACCTGTCCAACAAAAGGTGTGTAGGGTGGGAAATAAATAGTCTCTGACAAGGTCTCGTAAAAGCTTTTGAATTCTTTCAAGGCTGGAATGTGAGCATTGAACATTTTCAACATAAATATGGCAGCAGCAATACTTCATTTTTTTTGTCTGATCTGACTCTTGTAAAGATACAGTATGAGTGAAAGCGTCACATATGACCTGGAAGGTTAAAGGATCTGACCATTTACCCAGCCTCTTTAGTCGTAATAGCTGGCCGCTCGAGTATCCTTGTCTAATAGAGCGGTTAACCGATCCCTGTTGCAGACGCCTGCTCAGGCAGATTTGTGTTTCTTCAACACCCACAGATCCCACCTGTGGTTTATACTGCAACCATTCTGAGCGTACCTTAGTTACAGTTTCTGAGAGAGCGCATTGTTTAGTGTAATCCAACTTCACTCACAAGGCTCGAGTCAATTCGTGGTATAGTTTTCAGGCGCTTTCCAATGTTGCCGTACGCTGCGTTCACCTTCCCAGAAATTACTTTATTGACAAATTGACGATGGTGATACTCGAACCCGAGTCTTATCGGAAAACGATCGTTCTAGCCACTCTGAAACTTGATGAGTACATGCTCTTTAGCGTAGGATCATATATATGAGTATATATCATTCATTATATGATCTGCTATGCTGAAGAATTCGCACTGCAGCATGGAACGATGTCAGTCAGGGAACTGTCATTTAATAGCTTTTCGTGACATTTGCTTTTTAAAATGTGTAAAAATATTTTTAATACATTTAACTCTTTTTTTTTTTTTGGTTTACCAGGAAGACTAATAACTAAAATTACTGAATAAAATAAATTACGACGTTCAATAAATTGTGATTATTATTTCTGATAATTATTGAAGAGAATTAAAAATTCAAACTTCCTGATTAGATATTTTAACTTTTATTTTTAACCTATGTAGATATTTTGTTTTGGATAAATTTATTTTTTCTTGATAATTTGCTCCTGTCCTGATTTCGCCTGATTCGCTAGTGTTCTCCTTACAAATTCAGCGTAAGACAAGGATGTGTCGTCTCACCAGACTTATTCAAACTTTACGGTGAGATAATCCTGGGATAATTAAAAGTCAGAACAGCATGCATTATTGGGAGCAACAACATTAGATATTCAGATGATACTGAGTTGATACCAGACACAGAAATATAACACCAGGAAAGGAAAGGGAGAAGAAAGGACTAAACATCAATTGTAAGAAGTTAAAATGTACGATTGTCAAGAAAAGGAACAACTCAATCTGCAAATTACAAACTGGAGATACCAAAAAATAAAACCAATAAAATAATTTAAATATATTGGGGCTTACTGCCATATCACGTTGAAACAGCGGTATCCGAACGATCACTAAAGTTAAGCAACGTCAAGCCTGGCTAGGACCGCCAGAAGCTTGGCTGCGTAGATGTTGTAATGAAATGCAGAGTTCTAATTCCAGTCCCGTTCGTTATATTCACTTACGCGCAAATACCCCTGGGAAACGTATGAATCTACCTCATCTCCCCCCAGCTATGGGTCAATTAGTAAGTCTTGTATCACAAAATCACTATTATACCCAAAATAAATTTTTACATTCTAAAATATTTCCCGGCTTTAAATAACCTGCAAAAGGTTAATAAACCGTGAAAAGGGGATCATTCAATCATAAATATATGGGAAATGTTTCAACAGGGGAGGCAAATTTTATTAACCTCGATCATCGCTGAATGCCATAGTAGTGATGCCTGGTACCCGATTAAACTAAGCTTAGTCTATTACTCTATAGAAGTCAGTATCACTCTTAAAGGAGTTTCACATTTGCCAGCAATATTAGAAATCGAAAAAGAAAATCAATGAAGGCAGCAGTAGTGTGTCCAGAGCAACATAGCCTGATGGAACCCATTCCTATTCAGGTTGGTTATGAATTCAATGTTTAAGAGACCAGTCTGATTTGCTCTTTAATCCATACTTGAAGGATTCATATTTTTTCTAAAAACGTTAGCCCGAAGTGAATGAAACAGAATCGATCAGGAATTGAACCCAGCACGCCTATTTCACTATGCGCATCGATAGCCACTACACAATCCGCATATCCCTGTTAAAGAGCACTGGCATGTTATCTGTTATCTTCTTATATATCACTGAATATTTGACTGTTATCTTTACAAATAAAAAAGATATTTGAAGCAACCAAAATTCTACGAAGAATACTGAAAATGCTGCGGAGAGAAAATATGGAAAATGAAAAAAAAAAAAGAAAGGAAAATAAGAAATTAAAAATTATGGCTTACAATCAGAAACACATTAGACACACATAATGAAGAATAGAACGCTTGCAGAATATAACACTTGCAGGAAATATCGAAGGAATAAGATGCAAGGATGGACATGCTAGCTAGAGAATTAAAGGTCTTTTTTTAAAACAAAATGAAATCTAGGAATACTGATTTTAAAGACGAGCAAGCAGATAATGAAACTAACGAAAGTTTGGTTTAATAACATTGTCCTTCCTCGATTTTCCATTTCTTTCTATTTGAACGTATGCTATACCAAGCAAAGATTATAAATTGTTATTAGATAGCTATCCAGTGAATGAGATATCTGCTTATAAACAATTAGTAACAAAGATTGTATTTGAACCTAGGAATAAAATAGGACTTTAAATGCTGACTCAACACACAAAAAAAAAACAACAATATCTACTAAAGAAGGTAGTGAAAGAAAACGCGAAGAAAGGACTAAACATAAAATGCCCGAATGCAGAATATCTGGTTGTCAGCATAAGGAAAAGCCCAACATATAAAGGTTCTGGGCATGCCGTTAATCTACATTCATCAGCAAGGCCTCTAATCGGAGATTGGAAGTTTTGAAAAGCGTGGAACGACCTCTGGATTGCTGTTGTTCCAAGGTGCACCCTGACCCAGGGTGTTAGCACCTGCTAGGGACCAAACTATGTGTGAAAAAATGCTATGAAAGTATAAAAATGCATTTGTATGGTAAATATACCAGCAAAAAAAAAAATAAAATTACCAACAATAGAAATTTATAGGAGGATTACCAACAACACATTTTTATAGCAATATAACCAACAATATATTTTATCTGTGGTTGAAGGCATACAGTTGCCTTCAAGATATGTAGATTTCGAGATTAAATAACTCATTAAGGTGTTTATATGCCGCTAAACTAAATCACTGAACCCAACATTAATCGGAGATACCAAAATCAAAAATGTACAATTCAAGTATCTGTGGAGTTGTTTTAACAGAGAAAACTGAAATCTGAAGGTGCGTTGGGATAGTGAAAAGATGCTTTTCAAAAACTAAGCAAAGTATTATGAAATAAAAAATTCAAAAGAAACAAAGAAAAGAGTACTGAAAGGGACCTCCTCTATTTCCTCGCAGATGAAAAAGAGATCTGAAGACAGAAATGTGGTCATACATAAGGATGCTGAGAATACCATGGAATGAAGATGAAAGCAACGACGATGTCTAAAAGAAAATGGAAACAAAAATGACACTTATACTTAACATGAAATTTCTATGACAGAGAGGTCTTGGAGAATGTGACACTCATAAGACAGATTGAAAGCAAGAAAACCAGAGGAAAATATTGTATAAGCTAGCTAGAGAACAAAATGACAAAAACAGCTACAATGAAAAGGAAAGTGTGGAAAGCCATGAAAGAGACGCGGCGCAGAGAAGAAACATAGTTAAGTATGTAGGAATTTTAAGAAGAAACATAGCTATGTATATAGGAATGTTAAGAAGAAACATAGCTATGTATGTAGGAATGTTAAGAAGAAACATAGCTAAGTATGAAAGAATGTTAAGAAGAAACATAGCTATGTATATAGGAATGTTAAGAAGAAACATAGCTATGTATATAGGAATGTTAAGAAGAAACATAGCTATGTATATAGGAATGTTAAGAAGAAACATAGTTATGTATATAGGAATGTTAAGAAGAAACATAGCTATGTATGTAGGAATGTTAAGAAGAAACATAGCTATGTATGTAGGAATGTTGAGAAGAAACATAGCTATGTATATAGGAATGTTAAGAAGAAACATAGCTATGTATGTAGGAATGTTAAGAAGAAATATAGCTAAGTATGAAAGAATGTTAAGAAGAAACATAGCTATGTATGTAGGAATGTTAGGAAGAAACATAGCTATGTATATAGGAATGTTAAGAAGAAACATAGCTATGTATATAGGAATGTTAAGAAGAAACATAGCTATGTATGTAGGAATGTTAAGAAGAAATATAGCTATGTATGTAGGAATGTTAAGAAGAAACATAGCTATGTATGTAGGAATGTTAAGAAGAAACATAGCTATGTATGTAGGAATGTTAAGAAGAAACATAGCTATGTATATAGGAATGTTAAGAAGAAACATAGCTATGTATGTAGGAATGTTAAGAAGAAACATAGATATGTATGTAGGAATGTTAAGAAGAAACATAGCTATGTATGTAGGAATGTTAAGAAGAAATATAGCTAAGTATGAAAGAATGTTAAGAAGAAACATAGCTATGTATGTAGGAATGTTAAGAAGAAACATAGCTATGTATATAGGAATGTTAAGAAGAAACATAGCTATGTATGTAGGAATGTTAAGAAGAAATATAGCTATGTATGTAGGAATGTTAAGAAGAAACATAGCTATGTATATAGGAATGTTAAGAAGAAACATAGCTATGTATGTAGGAATGTTAAGAAGAAACATATCTATGTATATAGGAATGTTAAGAAGAAACATAGTTATGTATGTAGGAATGTTAAGAATAACCATAGCTGAGAAGGAATGTTATAATTGCATCTATGTTATTATAATACGTGAACACCTTGGAGTAAACGGTAGCGTCTTGGATTGAGGAATAGGGGAAGAAAAGTTCGAATTCCAAGTGAGTTAGTTAAAGCAAATACCCTTGAAAACGTATGACTACACCTTTTATCCCTCCAGTTAGGAGTAAATAGCAGAAGTGACTGGCTCCAATAGGCTTGGTTGACAACCGATCTAGAAGAACTCTGTGAAATATCCTCATCACCCAGCAACTGGCCAAGCTTGGTGCGAACCGCTATAAACCTAAATGCATGATCAGTCAAAGAGGGATTCCTCTTAAGGGTGGGAAAGTCCAGGAACTGGATTTAGATATGTTCTAATGAGCTTTCATGCCTCTTGTCTTTTAATTACAATATTAATAGTCAGTACAAGTAAATATATATGGAGCCCCATCACTACCTACCTGAAAGACTATTACACATTGCTCTTTTGCGTACATTTGCCTTTGTGCTGTATTCAACTCGCCTTAATGATTACCTTGAACAGTATCCATCTTGTTTGATATAATCTCCTGCGTCGTGGATGAGATGTGCACTAAATATCGCCGAATCCCAGCATACGGCGTTCTACTAATATCAAATAGATCACGACAACCGCAGCTGTTGACTTTGACTCAAGAAACGCCAGTCTTAATAAACATTTTATGAGCTCATAGCTCTCTTTCTCTAACAATTTGTCATCGCCATCTTTCTCTATCTCTCTATCTCTCTCTCTCTCTCTCTCTCTCTCTCTTCATCTAAACTTCTTCCATATATATATATATATATATATATATATATATATATATATATAGAAAGAGAGAGAGAGAGAGAGAAAGTGAGAGATGAGGCACGATGGAGTAATGTAACGGCTCGGAGAGCCGAGTTCGAATTCTAGTCGAATCCATTACATTCACTTACGTGCTAATACTCTTGGGAAAGGTATGAATCATCTTCTTCTCCCCCAGCTATGGATAAATAGCAGGACAGACTGGGTTCTATAGCCTTGGATGGCAACTGCTATAGTCGAAGGAAAACTCTGGAGACCTTGTGGCGCGTGATGCACAAGATCTCTCTATTTGGTTCTTCAAAAAGTGGGGTTGGTTCTGCACAAAGCCTTCACCACTAAAATAAAATCATATGTGCAGGTGTCTGACAGTCGGTTTGCTAGGAACTGAGTTGCTTGACCCTCAAACGTTGAATATATATATATATATATATATATATATATATATATATATATATATATATATATATATATATATATATATATATATATCTTTATACGATGTCCACAGCCTCTTTATATAACTATGGCTGTATCACGTTGAAACACCTGTACAACAACCGAAATAAGTTAAGTAACGACGAACCTGATAAGTACAGAGAAGACCACTTGGGAATGGCAGGTGTCATTGGATGTGCGGATGGTGTAATGTATAACGGCTCGGAATTGGAAATTGGAGTGTCGAGTTCCAATTCTTGTCGGGTTCTTTATATTCACATTTACGCGTAAATCGTCTTGAGAAAGATATAAATCCGCTAATTCACCCTCCTTTTCATCTATGGAGTATGACTTTTATATATACATCATTATTATCCCCAAAATAATCTCACAATCGAAAAATAGTTTTTGGCTTTAAAGATCCTACAAAAAATTGATAAAAAGTTAAAAAAAAAAAAACAAATCATTCACTGATTTGGTTTATATCTTTAACACTTCTATACGCATGTTTCTGCTATTTTGTATCTATCTAGCAATCAGTGTTCATATTTTTTTCTTCATACTTGTCTATATTTTTGTGCTTATCTTGTTTGGGTTGAATATTCGTGATTAGAAAACAACCAAAAGTCAATTTTAAATGTTTTATTTTAAAAGTCTGAGATTTGTTTTTTTTATTTTTCCACTTTTGTCCGATTAGTTGACTCGAAGAAGCGAGAAAAAAAGGATCCATAAAAAGGATAAAAAAGAAACTTTAGATATATGGGAAATTAACAAGATTATTTAATAACAGAAAAAGACTGAGTCGAGATTAATCCACTCATATTCAAATGAAATGCAACTGTAACATTTTTAAAATAGACTAAAGCTATAGTACATTTCGCATACAAAAGCATTTTTAGAAAGATCAAAAATCAATATTGTCATACAGCAAAGGTCATACGGGTGAGAGTCTACAGAAGAATTCACGGCGAATATACAAAGTAACATTTCAGTATTTACCAAGCGAGAAATTGGCAAGAATAAAATATGGAAGAAGACCCAGGGGAAGGAAATAGAAAAGAAACTTTTTAGAAAAGTTTTAACTAAAGCATTCGACATTTGGTACACAACTTTGCGAGAATGATCAGGAAAACATATATTAGATACACAGGTATTAGAGGATTTGGAACAAATACAATGTTTCCGTATGATCGCCGAAGTTAAACAATGTCAAACCTTATCAATACCCTAGATGGGTGACCACTTGAGAATACCAGATACGGTAAGGTTTGATGTGCGGATGGTGGAATGGATAACGGCTCGAAATCGTTAATCGGAGAGCTGAGTTCCAATTCCCGTTGGGTTCGTTGTATTCACTTACGCGCCAAGAGGCATTGGAAAAGGTGTGAATCCACCTCTACTTCCCAAGCTATGGGTTAATTAGTGAAACTTGTAAACCAGTACTATCTAAAAAAAATTCTTACGATCTAAACATATATGTATGGCTTGGATGACCTGAAAAGGGTTGATAAGCCGTAAAAAACGTATTAGCCATTGGATCCACAAATAGGAAGTGTTTATAAATCTAACATGTTTCAGTTTTATTAAATATTCATGAAAGAATGAGATATAGTATTTTCTGTTTTTGTATTATTTGTTTTTCATTTATTAAGAACGTGCTATTTGGCGCGTAAAGCAATGTTCGTATGCAAATATATGCGGGAAAGTTTATCACGATTCTAATTTGTCTATGCAGGATTCCGATGATAACGATATTCTTTTCTCTGCATCCAAAAGCCTTTTATTTTTATGTTCGGTTGTTTCCTGCATCTTGATTTGGAGACGTTTTTAAGTAACACTTCTTGTAGTAGTAGTAGTATTAGTATTAGTAGTAGTCGTAGTAGTAGTAGGTAGGCATATTTTTTTATTCTTTAAGTATGGATTTTATAAGAGATTTATCAGAATTCCCCTGAATTTTTTCCAACTTAAAGTATTATGTTTTTTTAGAGTCGCATTTATAAATACCAAACGAATACTTCCTATTATGATAAACGCTATTTTTCGAAGTAATGTTTATCATATTAATAAATAATGTTGGATTAAAACAAGAATGTATTAAAGTAATTCTAAGCAGTTTTCAGGAAAACTTCATCACGTTTAATGTCTTACCGTGTGTGTCACTGCAATAAAATGGACTTGAAACCTTACACCTGTTCAAGATACTATGAACCCTATTTAACTAATTCTTTACTTTTATTCCTATCTTCATAATTTACAGTTATACCAAGGAAATATTTATAAAAGGCCTAGCAGCTATGTGAATAGGATCCAAGACTGGGAGCGAACCTAGTAACCTAAATAACAATTATTTGATACTTATTATTTAAGAGATTCAAGTAATTATAAGGTTCATTTATTTTATTTTATTTGAACTTCAAGTATTTTAACTTGATTGAAAAAATAATATTATTCGAAATTGACAAAAAATTGTCATTATGAATTTTATCACAAAATTAATTTTTCTCGATTATATTGTTTTTCATAATAATGAATATATTGAATATAAAATTTAGGTTTTTATGAATAATTGATGTTTTTCTTTCTGAAAGGTGTTTTTTTTAAATATGTTGAATTTGAATTTTAACATCTTTCATAAATACAAAGACAAAAATGTTAATTTTGTTACATTCTAAATTAATGAAAAATGTTATCTATTAAGAATTTTAGTACAAAAAGTCAAGGTCATAATTAAATTCCATAAATTTAAAATTTTATAATGGTTCTTTAAATATACTGTAAAAATTTAAGCGAAGAAAACAATTCATTCCGTTGTTATAGTTGAACTAATTTAAATAACAAAACTCACTAACAATGTCATTAAGAATTTTGTCACATAAAGTTAAAAACTCTTCTATAAAAATTAACATATTGACTATAAAATGAATTTTTTAAGGAAAATTTTTATTCTTTTTAAACCTTTTTAGATATGTTGAATTGTAGTCTTTGTAAAATATAACCTTTTTTGTTGGAATTGTACAATAGGCACTTTGGAGACCAATTATTTTTGTTTTGATTTGTTTTGTGAAATGAAATACTCCAGATCACGAATATCAAAAAAAGAGAAAACAGAAAGGATTTTATTAATTGGTGTAAAAATGTTACTGAAAATTTTCATAATGAAAAAAAAATAAATTACTTCAATTAAATGTTGGCATAACTTTGATTCGATCCACAATTGCTCAAAATCTGAAAAGGATCTGCCAAACATTTAATAATTTGCAAGACCTTGAAACTAAGAACTTTAAATATATTATATTGTTTATAAGAGACTTCATTAAAAGATAATATTGCCCTACAGGATGAGAGAAATTTCTGGTAATTTAAAAAATTACTCAATGCCAAAATTAAAAACTTGTAGGAATTTTATTCGCAAAAAAGCAACTCAATTAAAACCACAAAAAGGTTTCAAAATAATTTCATTTTTTTAAATGTTTATATTTCCCTTGTATAATTTTCATTTAGAATTAGTATGAAAAAGTGATCCCTTCATTTTCAATTAGTAAATATATGTTCGTGAATGTACATTTTTTTAAAAAATGACATCCGTTCAGAGAAACATCAGGTATTACTTATTTTTAATTTTCCACCTACTTACATGTAATGAATTGTTTAACTCACCAAATTATATATATATATATATATATATATATATATATACGCATGTGTGTCATTGAGCATGATACAGAGTGTCTCCTCTGTGTGTTGACTTTAATGTCCACTTTTATATTATATATATAGATATAAATTCGTGTGTGTGTTTGTATGAAATCTTCCCATGGCCTACGCGTTTCTAGTGGACTTAATCATATTAAATGTAATGACTTTATTTTCCGAAAAGTATTTAGAAACAGAACTAAAGATATAAGTTAAGATCACTCATAAATGTACATCACGTTAACTGAAGATCAATCACCTTATATATATATATATATATATATATATATATATATATATATATATATATATATATATATTCGAATCTCGCCAAGGTCGATTTGTCAGGAAGGATACTTCCTGATGTTGAGCCAAACCTTCTGAGCTAAATTGCGTAGACAGAACTCTTGTGGTCCGTCGATACGTGTGCTGGCACGAAGTCACAAGTCATCGTGGCCGAGGGCTTGAGCGTGCTGGCATTGTTCAAATTTTTGAACACACAAGATAACACGCTCTTTCCTAGAAACTGTAACTAAGGTCTACTAAGCATAGTTGCAGTATAAACCACAGGCTCCCTGGGTGTTGAATAAACACAAATGCGCCTGAGCAAGCGTCTGCAATAGGGATTGGCTAGCCGCTCTAGTAAACAGGTATCCTCGAATACGAATAGCCAGCTACATATATATATATATATATATATATATATATATATATATATATATATATATATATATATATATATTTAGGATATTACATCGAAAAATGTAAAAAAAATGTAGCAAGCTTAAATTCATGCAGTTGGGGTACTTGTGAAAGTAGCTCATCAGAGCACTTGCCATGGAAATATTTGTAGAAAAGACAGAGGGAAGCCACAGCATATCTGTGAGAAAGTGACTAATTGTAAAAGTCTAAAATGGTTTAACTAAATAATGGAGTTCATCTAAACATTTGGCATGGAATTAGCAATATACTAGCGATATATGGTACGTCTATGGGAAGTCAACTATTACCACGCAAGGCCGTGTAAACTATTATTAACTAGAACGACAGGGGAAAGTTAGGCAGCAATATTCCATTTATGGAAGTTACTTTGCGTAAGAGGCATTTTTTCCTAATTTTTCATTCGATTACCTAATATTAGTTGTCATTCGATTACCCACCATATACATATAGGTTTGCCTATTATATCATCCATATGTCTTCATCTAGCACTTTTCATATCTCTTCACATTTACTTCAATCTCTTCATATAATTATCAATTGTACATTCCTATCTATTTAATACGAGTAGATACGTGTACGTATGTGTATATGTGTTCACACTCCTCCCCGTTTTTTTGTAAAGAAGTAGAGGTCTATCCTTTGTTTCCTGTTTAGTATTGTGTTCCCAATTCATCCTAAAGTCCACTTCAACGTTATTCCTCTATCGCCTTCTTTTCAACGCTAAAATTTTATTTATTTTTCCTCAATAAAGCCGATAGATTCGCCTATCGCCCACTCTTCCCCTGTCTTTTGAACAGGAGTAGAGGTCTATCCCATGTTTCCTTTTTAGAATTAGATTTCCGGTTTCTTCTAAAGTCCTCTGATTCTCTTTCATTCTCAGTAAGCCCTTGCGTTTTAGTGGCATTATCGCCTTGCTTTGGGATGTATTGGTTTAAAAAATGTATCCCATTCTTTGAACCTCCGATATACTCACATCATTATCCAATTTATTCACTTCTCCATTTTATATCTACTTCAAGATTTAAATAATGCTATCGTCAAATCGCAGTTGATGTGTATATTTTTAAAAAATGGTCAACCAATAATTGTGGCAAATTAGGCCTATAGGATTTCTGTTACTCTACGAAGGCAAATTAATATAAAAGTAAAAATATTGTAAGCGAGAAACGTTCAAACGTAGCAATCATATGATTACGTCGAAATTTTTGATCGACATTTTTTCAAGCTGAATTAAAAAATTAGCAACAGAAATTAGAAATCTTCAAAATTAGAATGCCTTAATAATAAATATATTTCAGTAAATAAATTACGTTATACTAGAAATCAGCTAAAAGTGAAAATAAATAGGAATTGATTTTTTTTTTCTCTGGGCAAATTGGCTTTGTATCAAATCAGTGCGTCCTAACGAGCAGAATGGGCAGAAGTAAAACCAGCCAATGTGATAATGAAGAAAGAAAGACAGAAAGAAAGTTCAAAGTATCTGTGATTTCTTCTAACTTTTAACTCGTCCATCAGAGCAAAACTTTTCGTACAATTTCTTTAGCCAATAGAATACACGTCGATATTTCTCGATCAATTAACTTAGCAAATCCACTAACTCCATTAAAGGAGTTTTAATTGAACAAAGCGGTTCAGGAAGTATAAATTATAAACATAGGATTTTAAATTTGTCATTTTCCCATTCTAGTGTCGATTAAATATTCCTTTTCTCGTGTTTGTGGAAGGCAACAATTTGGACCGAAACATTCAAGATAAACGAAACAGGTAATTTGGTAAGTGGCAGCTGGTAATAATCGAAGAGACCTATTGAAGAACATTTCCTCTTGTCTTTTTCTGAAAAAAGTTCAGAAGTTACGACTGAACACTTTACATACGACATGGTATTTAAGAAGTTTATGACTTTTGAGAGATTAGATTAAAAATAATCATATACAAATAAAGTTATCAAACATTTGAAAGAAAAAGCACTTGTATATGAAAAACTCTTTTCATACCATAAAAAACTGAATTTAAATAACCACTCTCAATAATTATTTAATAAGCCTTTTATGTGTTACGGATTTTTTCAAATGAATTTTTGTTTTAAACTAGTAGAATCTAAACTGTATAATTTCCGTAGTCCACGAAACATGGGACCGTAACAATACCACTGAAAGGAAAATCGTAAAACTTATCTTTCGTTTGATGATTAAATAAAAGAAATACAAATCTGTGGGCAAAGGTTCTTGAAAATAAAGAAGACATTTTGAAAGTTTTAAATCTAAGTAACTAAAAAGAATTTCAGTAATTCTAGTGACTTCGGCAATAAAGCTATAGATGAAAGACTAAGCTAATATCGAACACGGCAATAGGTATTTCTTTTAATCATTTTACCCTAATCAAGGCAACAAAGTCACTAAGATGCAGCTGGTTACTGTGTGTGAAAGAATATAAGAAAATATTATTAAGGAGAGAGAACAATAAAAAAAAAAAACAGAAAATAAGAAAACAGAAAATAACGGTGGACAAACTTGATCAAACTTGACTAGAAAGCAAGAAACCGGATGAGATTTTGAGTGAGATATGCGAGAAAAGAAAATGTTAGAATTTACGGCTACATCTGGCCATTTCGATGTAAAATTATGAGACCGAGCAGCCAATCGAGTACTGCATTTATATTCATACAGTCTAGTTCCATCAAATCAACTAGAATGGAAGTATTGATGGAAAAGGAATAGGGATGCTACACTACGGTTTTGGGAAAGTGACTGAGGCAGAAGCTGACCAATAACATTGCAGATCATTCTTTGGATTTTACCAAAGATCTCTAAATATGTAGCAGGTGCACCAGATCAAATGAGGCAGCATTATTCAAGGCATAGACGAATGACAGACTTATCAATATATACATACAGGCGATAAATTGTCTAGCACCACCAGAGAATCAACTTTCCTAGCAGCAGAACTAAGAATTAATTCAATATAATGTTTCCACTTCATATTATTAGCTCGAGAAGGCGTAATGATCCACTTTCCTGATGGTTAGCATCAGCCATGCTGTCAGAACGCAGAATGAGATCTCTCAGACGATTAATGGAATTCACTTTCATTTTCGAGGTGTTATAATTAACAAGAAATTCCTTGCACCAGTTAACAAGTGAATGTAGATCATTTTTTAGATCAGTTAGCAATTAGGCCTTATCAAACCGACCAGTCTTGAGGCACGCCGTGCGGATCAGATTCATAACTCATGAGTAATGATTTTCAAGACCAGTTGATTGACGATTAAAACCATAAACAAGTCACCACTGCATGGATAAATTGTTAAGTTCACAGTTGCCAAATGCGCTCTTTTTAGTGTATTTACCTCCAGCAAATCAGTATTGCGATGGGTTTTATGTTAATATCTATTATTTCATAAATAAAAAAGAGATAAGTCCTGATTTAAAAGAAAACATAGATATTATTGCAAATGTGCCAAATTGACAATTCTAGTGGATTTTTTTTTCGAACCCAGCCCTTTATTTCGTCAACTGGGGTAAATTGTTCTAGTTCCACGTGACCTGCCTCTTGCAAATATCTCAGTTATTTCGCGTTAACTCAGCTTTCCAAGTTTTTGGTTCATCACTTCAGTGGCCTGTTATTGGACTCACAAATCTTTGGGTCTAGTCACTGGATCGAAGCAACGTCTATATCCATTGGGCCATTTGTACTTGAGGGTATCTGTGTATGAAGAAATCCTAATACCTCATCTCAGAGATACAGACAGCTACAAGAGTTTGTTTTGATTTTTGTTTTTTTGTACTAATTTGTAATAGTTTCCCACAGAAGTGGTGTAGAGCTTGCTGCAAAAGTGCTAAATTGGCAACTCAAGAAGAGTTTATTTTTCGCACTAATGCACAGTAATGCCACCAAAGGTTTGAAAAATGGGCTTGTTAATCATTACCCCATAACCTGGCGCCCAACACTGAGTCAGGAGAGCCTATTTTGTTTACATTGAAAATCGATATTGGAAAATGACTCAAAGACTGTCCTCTATTGAAAAGTAATTAACTCTATCACCCATTAAATAGATTTCATGAAAGCTATTAGAATAATTCGTCTCATTTACGAGGAACAAAACTTCTGGTTACATGTAGAAAATTGTAAGCTAGTACGCAAAAAAAAGATGTAATACAAGGGTGCGTCTTCTCGATAGATTTCTTTAACATATGCAGCGAAAAGTAAACTATAAGTCCTACCGGGATTTACTGGTGGGATACACAATCAGAACCATATAATATATGCATATAGCACTGTTTTGTCGCAGACAGAAAGGAAAACTGCAGAAATTCCTATGCAAGAAAGTAAAGGAAATGTAGAATAAGAGGCTTATTCTAAGAACATAGAATGTATGGTCATTGGCAATATGGATGGCGGCAAGGTGAAGGTGAATATGAATTTTAAAATAAAATCACGCATGTACAGAAATTTAATCATCTGGGAAAATGTTGAAGATAAATCTAAAGTTGAATATTCTTAGTGAAAGGCGTCTTCCAATAAACTGAAACAAATTAAGAAAGAGGAAAACTTTGTTACAAACATAGATTGCTGAACTGCAATGTGATATCCATCTTACTACAGGATGCACAGTAAAATAAAAACTGGTAAATCCAGAAAGACGTGAGACAAGCGTTGAAAACAGCTGACGCAGTGACGGAAAACTTTAGGAAGAAATTCTGCACATTTCATCAATCCTCACGTCGGATGTTCTTTGAAAATTATTATAACTTGTCGCTCAAAATCAGTGAGTTGTTGAGCTATACGAGAAAAAAAAACGAACGTTTTCTGTAAATAACCTTTAAATGACAAGTCACAAGAACGGTCAGCAATTAAGCAATCATAAACGAATCAATCAGTGAATGCTGGCCAGTTTCCCAACAAATGAAGAGGACACCTGAAGCAAAAAATATTTTTTCTACAGAAGAAATTTGAGAATTCCATGGACGGAACTTGTGGTTAACGAGAAAGAGTCTATGGACTTGAATGGATAGAATTGTAATGGTAATCGTATTATAAGCCGTTTCCTTACTAGAAACCATTTGACATTCATTAAACACCAAGCAGGCTGTACTACTGTCGGTTGAAATTTATAAAATCTTTCCCAAGTCAAGTAGCTGTTACGGCTCTTTCTGGTATTGATTACGGTTTCCTACTAACCTTTTGCTTGAAGTTATGTGGAATGTCAACGTCTTGATTATGTCTTTATTTTCTTATTGAGTTACATATGCTATTCATTTTAGTTGTTGCTGCTGTTGGTAATCCTCAAGTGATATGGTTTCTGCTATTTGATACAGTTCTTTTTTTATGAGTCTGTAGTACCATTCGACATTGTTCATATTGTAGACAGCTGACAATTTAGATATCTCTGAATGGGTTTGACGCCATGCATGGCATCCGTATGAAAAAACTCGATCTCATGAGACAATTTAAGGATATGGCTTGAGTTTTCAAGCTGATGTTTTGGTTTTGTAAATATTTATGCTGTTGGGCATAATTACTTCTGACGAATTCTACATTCAATTTCCTTTTTTTTTTCAATACTAGATTTTTTATAACTGATCCATCCTCCATTGTGTTTCAGGTGTTTAGCATTAATTAATTCTGTGTGTCATCACTGCTTCCATTCCAATTCCAGATTAAAGTTTCCGTTTTAGAAAGATTTATCTTGTGTCATATTTCTTGATACACTTGTTAAAGGGTTTTGATTTTCTGTTCAAGATCATTATCATCCCAACTATGAATACCTATGTTATTAGCATAGCCCTTTATTATCATAGTATATTGTTAAGGGAGAAAAACTTTGCTTAGAACTACGAAGAAACTGAAGCTGTAAAGAGCCATGTTACCCAAAATTGAAGGATCACGGTATACATAAAGAGGAATAGATCTTTAAAGGTTAAGTAGAGAACTTCAACACTTCTTTTCTTGCTTCGAAAACGTTAAAACACTAAAACCGTTATTTATATTTAGACAATATATTGTTTTCCTCCTTTACGATGTCTGTTTGCTAGTTTATTGTAAGGAACACGTTACGAAGCAGCGATGTTTCTAGTGTGCGGGAAAAATCAACAAAGGCGAACGCAAAGAAAGCCAAGCTTTCTTTGCCGAAAAGGGAGAATGACATTTTCTCGGCTTAAATTCTGCTTCAGGCGAAAGCGAAGACAACTTAGACCAATTCGTTTGCTCTTAAATAGTGGAACTTCAATACCCAGGTGCCATCTTTGTACTTCAAATGCGGTGATTGACAAAGAGCAAACAATAAATTTCGCTGCTACTTTTCCAGAATTTGATCGAGGGATATTTGAAGTTGGGAGTCTCCGACGATAAAAAGGAAGTTAAGTTCAATCCTGCAACGAAACCTGTAGAACACTGTCGGGGTTAACAATAGCGGTGAATGTTTCTTACTAATAGTTGTGAGTGATTTTCTCAAATAATTCCACACTCTAGTCTCCATCAACCAGCGAGGGTGATATTTTGTCAACTATAGGAAATACAGTGTGTGCCTAAAATCTGGATGCATAAGCAAAAATGGATATTTTCAAGAAATTAAATTATCAACAACATTTCATCGAATTGGAATATTAACAAATAACATCTTCAATATGACTTCCATCATTTGTGATGCAAAGGTTCATGCGGTTTGCAAGATTCACGTGAACTCAATGCAATAACTCCACCTTACCGCCAATTTTAGCACATTCATTCTTTATGCATTCAATCAAGTGTGTTTAATCTGTGATTTTCATTGAATACACCTTCTCTTTTAGCAGACTCTAGAAAAAGAAAGCAGTTTTTATCTTTTATCGATAAAACCATGTTTAATCTGTGGAAGTAAAAAAAAATAGTTAATGAGATTTCCTGTGTCCAGATTTTAGGGAAACCCTGTAGAATAGAATGAAGTAAATACATGCTTTACCTAGTATTCAAACCCTGTCCGCCATTTTCATTTTTTTTTTTTTTTGCAGATAACTTCTTGTGCTTTCCCAGAAAAAATGAACTTAATAAAAATGAACCAATTAAATAGCAACACATAATTCTATTCATTACAAATCGGTTGATGGATATTATATCGATTGTTAAAGTTAATTATGAAAAAGAAAAATATCCAATGTTTCACCTTTATGTGCAGCACATAGGCGATCATGGCTTTCCACAACTTCCTATCGTCTGCAGCTCTTATTAATATTTGAAGTTTTACTATCACTCCCAGGCCCTGTTCTTCGATCCATTTACACAATCTTGTTAAGTATGTTACTCGATATTTGCCTGTGCCTCGATAGCTTGCAATATGTCCTGTGAGTGTCAAATTTTCCCAGCCCTCTTTCCTAGAATGTTTTTGATTGTTGCAATAATTACAGAATTTCGTTGAATAAAGGAACATTCTGATTTTATGAAATCTAATCTAAAAGAAATTAGATTAAATTCTTTAGGCGAAGAGGATAATCTTTGTAGATTAAAACGAGAACGAAATTAAGGAATTGTTCAATGTTGGGGAGAAAATTATAGAGTCATCAACTAAACAGTGACAATTACTTTGTATCTCATCTTCCACTACATGTTTAATGACTTTAACTTGATAGAGTGACTATCGTGCTCCTGTGACCCTGCTGGTAGAAGTTTAATTTCTAGCAGTTTCAACCTAGCCGGAAATTGCAAAAATCCCTGGGGTGTGCCGTAGCCGATACATTGCCTTGATTTATAGTAATCAATGGCGAATGATAAGCAACACAGACGACGTTATGAATTAACCAAAACTAGTTAGCTCAATGCGGAAATTGTGACCACTAGTATTGAGGTGTACTTAGAGTATAAGGGTGAAAGCAATTGAAAAAAATCATGAAAAGTAAATCCAATTCTTCAACCCCCCTCGTTCGTCGTGTGGGTCAACATTGAGAACGTTTTCCGATTGGAAGTCTGGAAGAATTCGAAAAAGTGCTACTAAAATCTTGTGTACGATAACTGGATATGGAAGTGCAGAAAAAAATCGATATCGAACTTGAAAGGTAACGAATAAATACTGATCATAAAAGATGTTTTTATATCGATTTGTTTTTTTACAGCTTATCAACCTTTTCCAGGTTATATAAAGCCAGGAAATTTGTATAGATTGTAAGAATGTTTTGAATATAATAATGATTTACTGATTAAAAATACTACTAATTAACCCATAGCTGGGGGAAGAAGAGGTGGATTCCTACCGTTCCCAAGGATATTTTCCCGTAAGTAAATATACTGCACCCGACTAGAATTAACAGTTGGCTTTCCGATCTCAAGTTCCGAGCTATTATCTATTACACCATCCGCACATCCACGCTTACAGAGAAGAATGAAAGAAACGAATTAATGTTTTCTATATTCCCTCGAAATTATCAATAAATCAATCATCAATTAACAGTATGAATTTTAGTGCCTGCCACTATTTTTATGAATCAGCAATATACAAAACAACCATATTTCTATTTTCTCAGTAAAAAAAAAGTATGGTACGTGTTAGTAGCCTTATATTAACACATACATCCTTTTATGTAGATTTCATATCTTAATAACAAGACCAGATTGTTTCCTTTCTGAAGATATTTTACTACAGCGATTGGAATCATGCTTTTGTTCAAATTAAATGTGTTTCGCCAACGTCGGCATATCGACTTAAATTTTTTTTTTTTTTTTTTTAGCTTAAGGAAATCTATGAGAGAGTGGTAAATGTTTTCGCGTGACGCGTTTTGTCCTTTAAGACTACATCGGACTGAAGTGATGCTGACGCCGATGTGACTATATATGCGCTCGGAGGGGGCTGAGAATCTTAAATTTAGATTATTTTTAATATATAGGTATATAGTATAACCGATTGCATATAGTTTCTCTTCTTTTTGATTATTTATGATTATAATTTGCTGCAAAACGCATCACGTTCAAAGCTGAATATTTTACGTGACAAAAATATTACCTGAAATTTATAGAGACTTCTGATTTGTACAAGATTCATTGTGTCAAATGTAAATACGCATGATTTGAGTCAAAACATAAAATAAGTATCAGCATTTATGAGAAAATAAAAAAAAGAAAATTACTCAAAACTTTTGTTATTTTTCCTGCTAAATTTCATTAAGAATTTGGTTATACTGGTTGCGGCAGAAATATGTCAGACATTAGAAAGGTTGACAAATAAACATGGTAACTGCTATTGAAAATGATTTTGCTGTTGTTTAATGAAAGGACTGCATTTTTTATTCGTTTCTTTTTTAAAAATATGACCTCCTCAAAATGGCGGCCTCTATTTAACCTATATAAGCTGTTACTTTGAAATTTTCAAACCATAGCAGTATCGATTTTCTATTCGGAACAATCACCATTTCAACGTAACATGAAATGAGTAAGAAAAGCTCTCTGTGGTGCAATTAAAGATTCACAAGTTAAAAAAAACGTTTGAACAGGAAATGCATGGTATGCACCGATCCAAGCCATTATGGCACGTGATGTATCTGAAAAAAGAAGGTAAGACATTCGGTAGAAGAAGACACGATTGGCACTTCACCAGCACCACACAGTTAACAGTTTAAAATGTGTGTGGTATTTCTACTGCACTCTGTACAAGTAAAGTGAATTTACTCCGTACTTGAGATAGCCATCATCTTCCCCAGCTTGCACCTATAACGGAAATCGTACTGCAAGTTTGGTTCTTTATTTCTTGATAAAGCAAAATAATCTCGCAATTCATAACCAGACTTAAAAGAGTTCCATTAGGCCGTATATATCGCAATGTTGCCCGCTGAGATACACCTGTTGCCCCCAACGACTCGGCAATCAGCAACGGGTTGCATCTAGACCGTATGAGAAATGAGATATTATATGATCATCTGCCCTTGGCAGTTTAAGGTTAGCCAATCAGATTACAGCTTCTGTTTGGCGCACTTTCCTACCTTTTTTAAACAACTCACTACTCTTAGTACAACCTTCGGAATGACCACATTATCACTACACAATCCGTAGATGGCTGGAACATCAACTCACCTTTCAGCAGATAAGTTTCGTCGCAGAAACCATTACGTTTGCAAAGACCCATATGTAATGTTGATTAATATAACTTTTACAAATCATTAGTTAGTTGCGTTCTAACCTTTTATTATTATTACGTCTGCACCTGTCATGTTTATTTTAGAAAGAAGCAGCAGGCTACTGCGGGAAAAAGCGTTTGACCAATTTGTCATGAATCGAAACTGACATGACCGCACAAGACTTAAATGACGGACTGTGAAAGAAAACAACGTGTTCTAATGCCAACAATAGAAGTGCATGTGTGCACATCTCTCTCTCCCTCTCTCTCTAACTATATATATATGTGTGTGTGTGTGTGTGTGTATGCATATATATATATATATATATATATATATTGATAACAAAAATGAAATTGAAAAAAAATTCTGTACAAAAACTCGTGTATTGAAAATAAGATTTTGAAATAAAAGTATGTAATATTTATATTTATTTATATGTAATATTTAACATACATGTATTTTTGCAAAGAAATGTTAAAATTCAAATTGTGTTACTTACAAGTGTGTTTTCTTTAAAAAAAAAATGTTTTCCTTTTTTACTTTCAATTGTTTTACATTTTGTTTAACCGATTTCGCTTTTAGCTTTTTGCAACTGGCTTTTATATGTCGCTTATAGTAAGGAAAATCTGTAGAATCTATTTTGAGGGACATGCCTCTGGTTTATATATATATATATATATATATATATATATATATATATATATATATATATATATATATATAATCGATTCTCCCGTCGTATTCGACGTATGAGGGTCAAGCAGATCAGTTTCCAGGAAATTGACAGCCCGACACCGGCACTTGAGATTCGATTATAGTGGTGAAGGTTTCGTGCAGGACCATCCACACTTTTTGAAGGTCCGAATACAGAAACCTGGTGCACTACGTGCCACAAGGTTCCCAATCAACCCCCCACAGGTTTTGAATTCAGAGTTGTCCTTCTCCTAGACCAGTTGCCATCCAAGGCTATAGAACCCAGTCTGTCCTGCTATATATATATATATATATATATATATATATATATATATATATAAAAAGAAATATGTTGTAGTGGTTCCAACGAGAGAAAAGTATGTTAAAAAGAAGAGGGGTGCCGCAAACGTTTTTTGGTTGTAATGTGGATTTATTGAGAAAAAATATTATACTTTGTTTTACATAATTTCACGACACGTGTTTCTGGTCTGGTCTCGCAACCGTCTTCAGGTGAAAGTGGAGATTTTTTACATATTATTAAAAATAATTAATTTTTTCTTCATGTTCATTGTGGAATATTCTCGATATGAGACATTCTGTTTGTGTGTTGGCAATCCGAATTTTCTTTCTAGAATTGTCAATGAAGAGTTCTGCGTGAAGGGTCATAAAACAATTAAGGTTTGTCCAGCGAGTAGTTATCGGCATTTAATCTTTTAATGTTTTAGTGACCTCTATGTGCTCTTGGATCTGTTTCTATTTTGGCGTGTTCCTGTCAGCATGCGTGTATATATGCGTGCGTATATTTCCTTACTACGAAGAATTCGTAAACTTGTTTGTACTTATACACGCATACACACACATACGCACATACACACTATCCCACCACAAGTAGTCAGTACACACACACATATACACACATATTTCCCAAGCTACATGGAACCAGTACACACACATATATATATATATATATATATATATATATATATATATATATATATATATATATAAACAGTAAAATCAACCTTGGTAACCGAACGATCCTCTGTGGCTCAATCGGTAAAAGCACGTCAGGCTATATGACTGTTCCGTATAGGATACAGGTTCGATGCCTGTCGGAGGACGCATATTTTCTATGAAAATTTCTCGGATATTCAGGCCGGTAAATGTCTTTAATACTATTTATTATAAACAGAGCATTTACTTAAATATTTGTATCTATAAAAAGAACGACGTATAAAAATAAAAAATGTCTTTATATATATATATATATATATATATATATTGAACAATAAAAAAAATATTAAAAAATTAAAATCATCAGACACACTGGGTTGTAGATTAATATTCTTTCGTTTTTGTTACTATTATTTCATTTAGATTCCTCGACTAGTTTCGGCCAAAATGGCCATTATCGGGAGAAGAAATATTTCTGCTTGCTGGTAGCAGTAACTACAGAAATGAATGTCTTGATGGAGAAAATGAACTTTTGTCTGTAGTTTTCATTTGTTTTTTTATTTTTTTATCTTTTTAACATGAATCTTTTAACATTCCTTGTGTTTGTCAAACAGTCTCTTTTAAGTTGTTATTTGAGATAAGAGCTGGATGGATCTATGCTTCTCTGAATTCCTTTGGTCAGTTTGACAGTTTTATTGGTCCTGGAGAGGGGATGTGTCTCTGTTAAGTGTTTGTGTGTGTGTGTTATTTGGTTCTTAGGGAGTGAGTGAGTATGATATCTGTAAGCGTGTGTATTGCTGTGGGTGTGTGTTATCATTTGGCTCATTAGGGAGTGAGTGGGTATGATGTGCGTAAGTGTGTATATTCATGTGGGTGTGTGTATAAGTGTGAAGCCTCAACACCTCCGTACGCATGTCTGTCTTGTGTGGGTGAGAAATGTGGGTAGGTTTTGATTTGTAAAGTTATATATTAATACTATCTATATTGTTAAATTTATGGTTTAGCCCGGTTGGATAGTGTGTTTTAAACGTATCCACTTATTTTCATGGAACTCTAAAATCTTTCTAATGTTATCTGCTCTGAACTTTTCTTTTCTATCAATTATAGTGAATTTGGCATGGGTTTTGAAATCGTGTTTTTCCAGGCGGAAATGTTGTTCTACAGGTAATAATTTTTCATAGGGAGTCGACTTAATTCGATTGCGACAATTATTAATTCTGTAGTGAAAGAGCCATTCAGATTTTCCTACATATTGTTTCTGGCATAGTGTGCATTCTAGAAGGTAAATTATGTTATGAATTCTACAGTTAGAATCGTGGTAGATTTTGAAAGTAGATTTGGTGATTGAGTTAGTGAATGAATTCGTGTGTTTAATATGGTTGCAGCATAGATTTCTTTTATTGTTACATGGTTGGGAAAATCCTGTTGCTTTTGTTGTTAGTTTATTACGGATTACCTTGTCCCCTGAAATGTGGTTACTACCTATGATTTCTTTTAGGTTCTTAGGTCTACGATATGCAAGAAGGCCGGGTTCCTTAAACAATTTTTTTAGGTCTGGTTTGAGATGTAGTATTTCCCAGCGACGTTTAATTATTTGGGATAGTGGAGGATATATATATATATATTATACAAATAATTATACTCGGTTGTTAAAAACACGGATGCTATAATTCGCCAGTATATCAAAACAAATTGGTATCCGAGGAAAAAATTGTAAAAAAAAAAGAATAAACTTGAAACATCCGAACGGGTCGAAAAAATCATCCAGTGATTTTAAATTTACAGTCCAAAGAAAAAAACACATTGAGTAACTAATATAAAACGTAAAGTGTACAATACGCTAAGTAGAGAAAAGATAAATAAAATAAATCCTAAAGAGCCAGGGACTGCCTCCGTAGGTTTCACCTAAATGGATGTTCAGGATAAGCTGGCTCCATTTAGGTGAAATCTAGGTAGGTAGTTTCTGGCTCTTTTGAATTTATTATATATATATATATATATATATATATATATATATATATATATATATATATATATATATATTATCAACATATAAAATATATAATTACATGTATATAAAGAAGGGGTCTATGATATAATCGATCCTGACCTGGAATCTCAACGTGGCTCCTCTTTATCTTTTTGTTATACCGGAACATGTCTATTCTATTGTTAATAGAGTCTCCCACTTATAATAAGTAGTAGAAGTAGCAGTCGACAGGGCTCAGAGTGAGTTGAATGAGTCAGTCGATGTCGGACATTGAAATATCAACCACCACAACCAGATTGCTGCGTCATTAACTATTATTTCAAGTTCCTAACGTTTTGTACGTCAAACCTAATTTAGGACCGACTTTGTGAAATACAAGCCTCCACTGTGAAAACTACTCTACAACACTTTTCTACAAATATTTTGATAGCGCTTGTTCTGATGAACTTTTTTTCCCTTAGTAACTCGACGACATGAATTTAACTGTGCTACCAAATTGGTAACTAGGTTTCGTTGTTTTACTATTGAACTAACTAGATTCAACCTTCACTTCTATTCCAACAGTTTCTTTTCTCGCACTTCTCACCTGTGGAGCTCCCTTCCGAATTATTGCTTCCTGCCACCTGAAATCTTCCAAAATTTAAATCCAACCTCAATCGCTATATTCTGTCTTCCCGAACCCTGTTCCTTTATTGCCCTTTCCTAATAGTCTCCACCCTGTGTCCTAGTTGCATTATCGCATTGCCCAGGGTAAAATAATAAAAAAAAATATTTATATGTAATTAAATTCAAGAAATATGAAAGAAAGCAATCGCTTTAAGCGATTTTTCTTATTGGAACGTGTATCGTATATTAATCGATTTTCATAATTTATATTAAACTGAAATCACACGTTTCTTGACGTTTAAACCCAATACTGTTTTTAAGGTCAACAGACAAAGAAACAATTTTAGATTTTATTTGTGTAAGGAACAAATAGTAAAATAAGAATAAAACGATAATTTCCAAAGTTTTATTTCATTTTTTATAACAACCTTTTATTACCCTTGAGGTACCCATGCAGAAGAGCCACGAAGTTTCTATTTTAATGTGAACGCCTCCACAAAAATTCCATTGCTTTGCTCGAAAGTTTCTAAAACAGATGTTATTGAAACTTTTAACGCCGGTAGCAAAACGCTTAGAAAGAAGACAATGGATTTAAATTAATTAGAAAATATTTTCCAGCTGCATCCATGCATGTTTCTTTATAAAAAAAAAAAATGAAAAAGACAATTGTTTGGAGGTTCGGGAATAGTTATTGGTTTTAAAAATTGATTTCAGATAAAAGTTCCTAGACGATGTATGCGGCTTTTAGAGAATCGATTACTATTCAATATCACTGAATGCATTTTGGGAGGGTGGAATCCTCAATAAAAGAAGGAATACAATGCAGGCTTTCGAATTTCTATTTCGACCATTACTAAGACAAGTGAGTCGTTACACTTTCATGATTATTAAGGATATTTTATAGTTTGGGAAGTAATGACATTTACCCCGACTATGAATCGAATCGAATCGACCAACCAAGAAACAAGCAAGTTTTAATGGTAGGAAACTCCATCTAGAATTTTTTTAGCATTTCTTCTATTAGAGTTTTCGAAAGTAACAACGTATTTCGCGCCTATGAATTATAAGTCTTCAAAATCCATGAAGATTAGGTAACTGCGTCTAGAATTTGTTTGTTATTTCATCTATCCGACAATTTGAAGCTTATAATTCTTTTCAGATGGAGTAAATGAATTTTTGTCTCAAAAGTTTCCTGCTTTGGGAATAAGAAAAGGTGTTATTCTCCAGAATAACAAACCAAAGAAATAATAAAATCCTTAGGATGAGAACTTCACCCAAATTCTTCATACTCAACAAGATTTAGCACCAATGGACATTTTTCCGATGATTATAACATTTCATAAATGGTAGAATATTCAGAAACAAAGAAGTTGGAAATCTTTTCAAAGATGTTTTCGTTATAATTCAATCCTTGAATATGAATGTGATTGCATTTTTATAAACGATATTTAAATGAATTTAACTTAACATATGCATGTAAATCCATTCTAGTTAAACGTACTAACATTCCGATCACCCTAAAAATATATTTTTTTTTAATCATTTTACCCTAATGCGTGGATGCTACTAGTACGCAGTAGGCTACGGGGAGTGAAAGTAAGAGAAAAGACCGAGTATAGGGAGGATTGGGGAAAGGATAAAAAAAATGAACGAGCTGCAAAAAGATAGAAGATGCAGATTGAGGCTGCATCTAAATTTTTGAAGATTGTAGTTGTCAGGGAAGGAAGTAAACGGAAGAGAGTTCCACACGCCGGAAATACGAGAAAAGAAAAAGATGGAGTAGAAGTGACGGTTGCATTTAACTATTTAAACGGTAAAATGGTGGGACCTAGATGCCAATCTATTACACGATTAAATTAATGCAGTCGGGGAACTAAGGAAGAAAGTTCATCAGAGCAGCTTCCTCGAAGACATATGTAAAAAAGACAGGAGTTGAGTATTATGTTCCCAGATGTGCATAATCTCTCCGCAGATCTTATTTTGCTCAAGTACTTTCGACTATCGCAGTCATTATCAAAAACCAATGTGGCGTCTGTGTGATAGAATTCCTTTTTCTAAATCCTGTTTTTGTTAGGGGGGGGAGCTGCAAGTTTGAAATGGTCTAGTGTGACGTTATTTGTAACGGCTATTGGGAACTAAGCCGTAAAAAAATACGTTTTATTTATTTCATTTTATTTTTAATACTAATATATGTGCCTTTGTCTACCACCTGAAAAAAGGCGGAGCGTACAACGGCCGAAACGTTGTGATAAATATGGCAACAAAGATGAGGATGATAGTCCCAGCAATGTAAATAGCGTAATATATGAGCATATTAATGAAGTCATATGCACTTCAAGTTATTGTCTCCTGTGATGAATAATGTTTTTATTTTATATGCGTTTTTTATAACAACTTCTCGGCTTTGTTTTTTTCTTTGCATTGTGTACTGTATAGTATTTTGGTGTTATCTATTAGTATTACTCTTGTTGATAGTTATATTTAGGTCATTGATGATGTG
>CAHIKZ030002224.1:1217500-1292500 GCA_903632075.3 Acanthosepion pharaonis | reverse complement strand
AGGGTGAAAATAAAAAAAAATGTCATCATCTTTGATGGTGAATATCTTTGTTTAAATGTCCGTATAACCTCTCTGAAGATGGCTCATGTGTTCCGAATGCTTAGGAACAGCTTAATAAAAATATATCCAAATGGACAATTTTTTCTTCATTTTCAATACATGCTTAATGATCTGTTGTCTATATATATATATATATATATATATATATATATATATATATATATATATATATATATATATATATATATATTTGTTCTGACAAAACTTTACATCCTACGAACACACACACACAGATACGTATACACACACACACACACATACATATATATATATATATATATATATATATATATATATATATACATGTATGTATGTGTATGTGTGTTTTCGTAGGATGTAGAATTGTAACAGAAACAAAAAGGAGATAATAAGACAAAGTGGAAAGATTTATAAACGACGTATTTCTTCGATGCGGGTAGAATTCTTCAGGTCTGGATGAAAGACAAAACTCTACGTATGAAAATGCGTTTGAATTTTTGAGGATAAGAGGGGTCCAATCTCACAAAGGGAATATCACCTGAAATAAACCCCGATGCAAATTCTGTATGCATATTATTGATAGTATTTTCATGCACATCTGGCACACACACAATATTCAAACCACCAGCTCTGACATTTCAAAACGTATATATTCACTTTTCTGCTATATATCCAAAAAAGGAAATTATGTTGGAGAGACAGGCACGGAATTCCGTCTTCGGTTTAATAAACATAAAAAAATATCAAAGATAATAACAATTTCCCGATCGTTGCACACTTCAACGAACCGTCCCATAACATTGATGACGTTAGATACATGCTTTTTGCGTCTTCATTTAATAGCCGACAAGAGAAACGCAGATCGGAGTTGAAATATATTTTCAAAATAAAATGACACATTAAATAATTAAACAGGAATCAAGGTTTACTCAGAGAATATAGTTTCCACAGGGAGCCCTCTAACCAACATCAACATTCCTCGGAAGAGTCAGTTACATTTCATTATTTATTCCTTGTCTAGTTGAATAAGGACACAGGCGTGTCCGAATATACCGACTTTTAAATCTTTTTTCGTGTCTCAATTTACACAAAAGGCTAATATATAATAAATAATATCAATATCACTGCAAATATTTTTATCATTTTGTTGTCTTTTTTTCCTCAAGTTTAATTAGCCGGCCTAATATATATATATATATATATATATATATATATATATATATATATATATATATATATGATATAACGATATATAATTTTGTATAATTTTATATATCAACAAACAGTATTTAGAAAAATATGACAAACCGGAAAACGCGTCACAAGAAATTTTCCACTTCAATTTGTCGTCTCTCTCTCTATATATATATATATATATATATATATAGATATAGATATAGATATATACTCGACTCTCACGTCACATGAGATTTGATTATAGTGATGGAGGTTTCGGGAAGGAACATTCACACTTTTTGAAGGGCCGAATACAGAGACCTGGTGCACCGAATGCTACAAGGGCCCCAAACGACCCTCCGCAGGTTTTGAATTCAGAGTTGTCCTTCATTTGCCATCCAAGGCTATAGAACCCAGTCTGTCCTGCTATTCACCCATAGCTGGAGAGAGAAGAATAGGATTCACACCTTTCCCAAGGTATTAGGAGGTAAATGAATATAATGGATTCGACTAGAATTCGAACTCGGTTCTCCGATTCCTCAACCCAAGCCGCTATCCATTACTCCACCAGGCCTCAAAAATGTGTAATATCCACCAGCTGGTACTAACACTAGTGGAATGCATATCATACAAGCGGATAAGAGAAAAGTATAGAAACACCCGATTTACGAGGATCTAAGACAGAATCTTTTGCAACTTTGCAAGTATACTAAACGTTTGATACAGTCGAGGTTAACATAACGGTGTCTAGTGGTGAATAAACAATTATTTTGCGCATGATAAAATTAGTCTTGTATTTGTATCAGGCGTACTAACGTAACACTGTAATAATATTACGTTTACGACACCATTACACTTGAAAAATTTGTCAAATTAAATTCTATTGACAGCAGAGGCGGCTTGATGTCATTTGGGAGAATGGAAATTATCTTAGTAAATATTATTAATTTTCTGCTTTGTTGTTGCACTCAGCTTGTCGTGAACAATTTTTGTGTGTCACTTTATTTAAATAAATTATTCTTGGTTTAATCATTGGCTTTCAGTTCTCTTTTTAATTCGTACATACTTTCGTATTTATTTTCTCAGTTGATTACATAAAAATGGAGCTGGAAAATGATTTATATATCTTCAAGAATAAACTCAATTTCGTGCTCTGACCTAAAAAAAAATTCGGCATATTCCACCTGTGCAAAAGATTTATATTTGACCAAACTTTCGTGACTTTCCAATTAGTTTTAGAATTGTTGGGTTTTTTGTTTATTTGCACCAAATTTTCAAACTATAATGAGTGTATGAGTTATTTGAGGATTCATTAAAAAGCGTAAGAAAAACAACCACATCTTACAAACAACTAAATTTATTGATACAAAACTTGGTCCACAGATGCAGTAATGGTTGGATTACATGTTTATTAGATCTAACCAACTTCAGCCACAATAATGATTTCAATGCTGAAATGGAATCGCTGACATGCACGTACCACATAATCTGTATTAATATTGAACATTGTCATGTAATGACGGCTTTCAGGGAATCAGTTGTATTGTGGGAACGTTGATTAGTATCCCGTTCAACAACGCTCGACATGTAATCGTTAAGGGGATGTAGAACGGGAGAATTAGGTGGCCACATATTTGGTAGGAGGTGGTCGTGGTGATTGGACGCCAATTTTGTAAGCAATTGCAGAGACCTACTGAAACATATACAGCCTTCTATATCCTACAAAGTTTATGCACGGATTCTATAACCTGGGTTTTATAACTGTTTCCGGGACCTCGGTGTTGCTAACTACATTCAACCGAAGAGCTTGTTGAACGAAATGGTGTAGATTGACATGTTCTTCATTAATCACCAGCCCTAAAACAATCTCAAAATTGGTAAACTTACTTTCCGTGCATAACAAGGGGACATCAGCAGTATCAATTTATAATCATTTGCAATTTCTCCAGTTCACATTTTGATCAAAGTCGATATTTTTTTCATCTAAAAAAAAAACAGAGCATAACATGTTCTCCTGGATGTTTCAATTTGTTCAGTAATGATTTTTTTGAGTAACCGTTGTTCTTGTGTGTGTGTGTGTGTGTGTGTGTGTGTGTGTGTGTGTGCAGGCATGAACTTCCCTTTCCTCCTCATCATGTATGTGTTGAATTGAAGCTCCTGACGCACCACATTACGGATTGCACCCTGTAACTCCTGAAGATCTCTGGTAATGGTCCTCATGTTTTGCAGCCGCTGTACGAATTGTAGTTTCCTGATAGTGAATACTTTTCATGTTTCGTTGCAGTCGATACATCCCCGCTGGAGGTTTCTAAATCCTTCTGAGCTTCTGGTTCTCGCAAAACCACCTGACGACTTTCAAAGAAAAATATCGCTCAGCTTTGCTTATATCATAATGCTTGCAGCATGTCTTTTTCTCTCATGCGTTAACTGTTAGTTTGTCATTTAATACTCTGAAGAGATAAAACCTCATCAATGCATTTGGCACTGGTGCAAAATCACATATGCTCACATACATTACGCGGTCTGTATATAAGTGTAGGTATGTGTGAATGAAAGAGAGATAATGTTCCTGTGTGTCTGTATGCATATTACATGACTCCAGTGAATTTCCGCATTGTGCAGACTACCTAAAGCGCCCCTATATATATATATATATATATATATATATATATATATATATATATATAAAAAGTTTTTTCATATTGTCTGATAAGCTTAATAACATTATCATTGAAAGACATATATACATAAAACAGTTGAAACCTAACCTGAACAAAATAAACTACGAAATCTCCACAAATATTCTTAAATGGCTATAATTGATAACAGAAGCCAATGGTTTATACCAATGGCTTCCCATACTTGATACTTCTCGTTTTCACTCTCGCGTGGTCATGTGTGACGCCACGAGTTATATACGAGTATATACGAGTTAGTCGTTGCTTTGCCATTTTTCATGCAACAAAAAGACATTATCGTCTCGTCCGTGTATTGGTTGATATATTGAAATGTAATTGTCATCTTTGATAATAGCTTATGTAAACCAAAAGCTTAGATTGGATTTAAATATGTATCAATATGGTGATTTCCTTTCGTCTTTCAATTATAATTTTATTAAGCTTATCATACAATATGAAAGGAAATAAATAGACAAAACTTGTCTATATTATTTAATGAAACATGCATCAATGAAAATTCCTGACTAAATATGTACAATATATATATATATATATATATATATATATATATATATATATATATATATATATAAAAAATGAAAAGAAATTTTATATAAGTATTTAGAAAACGAATCTTGGAGGTTGTCATTTATTTACTTCTTATCTTTGCTTATCGTCTAAGAACTCAATTACCTCGCATTTTCAAAAAGACAAAACTGAATTAACAAGAAAAAGCATCTGATTTTTTTTTTTTTTAACTGTGAACTGATATGTACTCAATCCATAGATTCTCTACAAAATCTTTTTTCGTTCTTTAATTTGTGTTATAACTCGACTAACAATCCGTAAATTCTGTCTACAACTATAACTGGCTAATTTTAAACATTTTCCTGTTTTTTGACATATTATGATAATCGTAAATATCTTCTTCTATGTGCCGTGTCCCTTCAAGACGTAGGCGATCATGGCTCTCCACAATTTCTTGCCCTTTTTAGCTCTTAATAAATTTTATCGTTTTCTCATCTCTTCTAAACCTTGTCGCGCTACCCACTTACTCATTATCGCTAGTTTAGCTATGCGTTATTTTCCTCTGTCTTTCATTCATTCGATCTATCCTGTGAATATCAAAATTTCCAAGCCCTCTTTCCCCACTAAGTACCCCAGAAATTTCAACTGTCTCTTCTTGATAAGTATAAGTGTCTTTTTCGTTTCCATTTTCTCAAAAACGTTGTTGCTCACATGTATTCTCAGCATCCTTCTGTAGAACCACATATATATGCTACCTGAAGTCCACCATTCATTACCTAATATGACGACCGATATTATATGGGTTCAGTAATATTTTTTTCTAATGAATCCCTTAATACTTTCCTCTGTACATCTTGCTTTCAGTATGTCCTGTGGGTGTAAAATTTTCCAAACCCTCTTTCCTCATTATGTGCCCTAGAAAGTCCAACTCTCTTTTCCTGATTTTAAGTATTATTTTCCTTTTTGTTTCCGTTTTCTTTAAAATTTCAAGCTTGCTCCTACGAAGAGATTGTCCAGCATTCACTGTCATATAGGTGGGACGATATTACACAACAGTTTACTATATTAACTTTATGTCATAAAATTTTCCTGTTTTTACTACTATGCTTAGCCTTTGAGAGGCTTTTTTCTCTAACCCATTGCACCTTTCAGTGTTGCACTCTCCGTCCTATGTTAAAACACTTCCCAGATATTTAAATCGTTATACTTACTTGACTTTGGAATCTCCAATTTCAAATTTGCATGTCTGGCTCTTATTTTTCCTGACAGCCATATATTCTGTCTTCTTGCACCTGATAATTAGTCCATTTATCTCGTTTTCCTTCACTAACTTATGTGGGAGTTATTGTAGTTTGCTATCAACAGCGTGCAATATGCATATTTTATTTTTAAGACTGTAGCCACCAACGATGAATTCTGTTAGGATTTCTAATCCTTTCAGAATCGCCTCATTGTATAGGTTGACTAAATCTGGTGAGAAGACACATCCTTGTCATTCATTCCTTCTAGTTCTGTATACTTACTGAATTCATTTTCTAGACGTATTCAGTCAGTTTTCTCCCAGTATAAGTTCTAGATTATTCTAATATCCTTCAACAATATGTCATGGTTCCCTAGAATTTTCAACGCTTTCCCATAATCCATAAAACATAGGCAAGCATCCTTTTGCATTTGTACTGCTTTTCGAATATCAGGATGATCATAAATATCGCGTTCTTTGTTCCAGTGTCTTTAACGAACCGGCACTGCTTTTTTCCTATCTCTGGTTTGATTCTTCCGCGCGCTCTAGTCATCAGAATTCACATAACTTTAGTTATATGGCTCATTAAGTTGATTGTCTTTGGCAGTGCTATGAAAATAAACTTACTTAGGCCTTCCAGTATATCATTACAGTTGTAGATTTTATTTATTAGTTCTTTAATCTAGTTAATGTCGGAATCATCTAAAGCTGCCAGTATCTTTATTACAATTCCGCCTGACCCCGTTGCTTTTTTTCCTGTTCAATTTGCTTAGTGCTGATTTCACTTCATATTTTAATATTTCTGGTCTTTCGATATTTCTGTCTATTGTTGGTTGTTCTCTTTCGTTGTTGAAGAGTTATCCGATGTATTTGTTCCACATCTGAAGTATTTTTTCTCTAATATTAGTGGCTTGTCCTTGGAATTTATGCATCCTGTTGATGAGCATGTCTTCTGTCCTATTATTTCTCTTTTTTTATACATGTCTGTTTTATCTGTGCTATTCATTCTTTCTATTTCTGCACATATTTCGTTGAGCCACTCCTCTTTAGCCCGCCTGCATTTGTTTGTATTTTCTTTGTGTAGAGTCCTATATTCAATGCCATACTTTGACAATGTTTTTTTGTTCTCCTTTTCCTCATGTCGAGCATTTCTTTTGTCATTTTATCTAGTTTTCTTGGGGATGATCGCGATTGCCGCTGTTACTAAATCTTCTAATGTGTCCTACTTCGAATTTCCATTCTTATTTTGTTTATTGTATCTGCTTTTAACACGGTCCACATATTTTCCTTCATATTCGGCTCATTCAAGAATTTTACATTGAGATATGACGTTGTCTGTTGTACAGTACACCTTCTCAATTTCTTCTATACTTTGTGCTGTCTGTGCACAAACAACTATGATGGATATTTAAAAAGATTTTTCTTTCAGCTTACCTATAATAATATTTTTCAGACAGTTGATAGTGTCTGAGAACACATTTCTTCATGCATTGGTCTAATATCAGTCCTATTCCTCTCTCATTTTTCTCTGCGCCTATATATATGGCTCTGTGTTGGCCAGTGAAGTAATTTCTATTATTTGCCCACCTCGTTTCGCCTATGCCTAAAATATTAACCTTTAACCTATTCGTTTCCTGCTTTCTATTTTCTAACTGGTCAAATTGATTTAGTGTTCTATACAGTTAACTACTTTCTGCTTGGTGCTAACAGTCGCTTGATAATGGTTCGGTGACACCTCTTGCCCATGTCCTCTCTTACCGAGCGAATGATCAGTTTCAAGGAGTTTGACCTCCACTACACTGTTGGCTTTACTAACAATCGCTGTATTACTCGTTCAGATGACACTTATTACACATGCCCCACCTTACCTGGCGTGGAGTTAATTCCCATAGACTTAACCCCCTTCACACTGTTACTTTTTATTACAATATTGTTGAGAGTCGTGTGGTTTCAACACTGAGCTATAATTATTTAATAAGAACGGTGGCTTATCGTCACGCCACACTGAAAACAAGCAGTTCCTGTATGAAGTTAAGCAACGATGTGCTTAAAATTACGTTAGTAATAACAGATATTGTGAGTAATCTAAGCCCTTATGTCACGCAAAGTGGAGTAACTAACCTGTTCAAATAATCTATAGAACAGTGTCAATATGTTATCCTAGAATTTTAAACAGTTTTATAAACACCGGTGATTGATTGGTTAATATGTTTTTCTTATTAGCCTTTTGCAGTTTATTTAAAGCCAGAATTTTTTTTTTAATTTTAAGAATTCCTTGTATATAATAATGATTTACTAATTAATCCATAGTTGGGGAGAAGAGGTGAGTCCATACCTTTTCCACGAGCATTTGCGTGTAAATGAATAAAACAAACCCGACTGGAATTGGAATTCGGCTCTCCGAGTTGTTATCCATTATACCACCTGTACAACCAAGCTTACAGTATCTGTTATTCCCAAGTGCTTGACCATATAGGTACTGGTCAGGCTCGATGTTACTAAAATTTGATGATAGTAGAAGAAGAGGTGTTTCAATGTCATATGGTCGTAAGCCTAGAAACACTCGTGAAATGTGTCGACTGTGATGATGTGTAATTCATAAAGTTCCATTCCAGAATTTCAGGTTTTGGAGAAATCTTTAAAGTATTTCAGGCTGCTGGAGAATTCTTAAAATAAGGCAAATGCTTCATACATAGAACTTCATATATTGCTGAGAAAATGGAAAGCCTCACTCTAAATAACAGCAAAATGGAAAGCCTCACTCTAAATAACAGCAAAATGGAAAGCCTCACTCTAAATAACAGCAAAATGGAAAGCCTCACTATAAATAACAGCAAAATGGAAAGCCTCACTATAAATAACAGCAAAACTGCAGGGCTTAAATCGATCAATTTTTATTGATTAAAAAATATTTTCGCAGGTGTACAAACTTTTATTGGAGCAATAAAAACAAAGATATTAAATGGACATTTCTAACAGATATATGTATTTCTAACAATAGATATAGATTACTGTCAATTAATATTCGATTGATTCGTTTTTACGGCTTATTGCGGATTAATTAAAACCAGAAAATATTTTTATTTTATAAATTTTTTTTAGAAAATAATGATCTGTCTATATTTCTGATATGAACAATTGTAATTATTTACAATATTCACACTTTTCAGACTGTTTTACTCATCTTCAATGCTATATTCACAAGGACACATTGATAAAAGCGTTGGTTGCATCCAGTAAAGAGTTGTGAGTTCAATACCTAGCTACAGGTAAACAAAAAACTTGTAGAGGTGAGTAGCGTTGTATTCTAGCTACTGACGTTGCTTAACTTCCGTAATCGTCCGTGAACTTGTGTTTTAACGCTATGTAAATAATGTAAATTACTAATACTGAAATATAATAACAATTAAAAATCAGAGTCTTCTCCCATGAGAACAAAAATCAAGAAAAAAATGTTCACAGCGACTAAAATGATATTTTTTCATCAAGTTTTGCTCTGATGAAAAAAGACCAATAAACTTATTTAGATTATTCTGACTATTATCCTTATATTCATTGTCATATTCACAACGTTTCGGCCGTTGTATGTTCCGGCCTTCTTCAGCCATGCCTCTTCCCTTTAATTCAACTCTAAGTTTTGTGGTTAACCACTGCTGTAGACTGGCATTGAACTCACAACTCTTTGGTCTAGTCACATGGCTCAGTGGATAAATGCGTTGTTTAGATCCAGTGACTAGACCCAAAGTGTTTGGACCAGGCTACAGTTGTGCTGAACTAAAAAATTTGGAGAGTTGAGTTAAAGGGAAGCAACTGAGACATCTGGAAGAGGCATGAAAATAGAACAATCCAACCCGGTGGACGAAATAAAGTGTTAGGTTCGAAATTCCATTCACCTGAAGAAGGACGCAGCGTACAACGACCAGAACGTTGTGAATATGTCAATGAAAATGAGGATAACATTTCGACTAATATAAATTATGTAAATAATCCTAATACCTCATTTCAGAGATATAGACAGATACTAATAAACTTGTTTAGCTGTTTTTAATTGTTATATTTCACTGTTACCAATTTACGGTAATATATATTTTTTGTTATCCCCGTTTCCTGTTTTGACTCTCCTTTTAATGTGTCGGTTTTTATTGCTCAAATATTTAAACAATACTTCATCTGAATACATATGTTAGCAAATGGCACCATTTCATACGACATCTTTGTGCAAAATAATTGAAACAATCGGTTTAATTTCCTTTCTTTCACCATACGGTCAGTTTTAGACCCATTGGAGTGACAGTTTATAATCAATTTCTATTTTTTTCTCAGATTAGCTCATTTTCAATAGTGTGCAGTAATATGAATCTATTTTCGGGGTGTATGATGAAATTTGTTTGGTCTTGAAAAATATTGCGTCATCTGTGATTGCATCAGATTTTTATGACTTTCAGACACTGTCGACTGTCGATTATTTGTCCTAAGGCCATTGTCCGCGATGCACGCTACTCCAAGGAAGCGTACGACAATTATAACGCTGCACGAACACACTGGCAAGTTTTGCCAGTAACCAAATCAACGTACTAAAGACCGGCCCGGAATCTCTCCTGATTTAAACCCAATCGAGAATCTGTGGTCAATCTGCAAGGAACAACTTCGTAGAATGGACATACGAAGTACAAACATCTGCACTGGGTCATGTTTTATTGGAAAAATACGAAAAAAGAGTAAATAATAACGGAATTATTCGTTTTGTTTCAATTTTCCCAAGGGTTTTGCATTTTTAACAGATATTTTTATCTAGGAGAAAATTATCAACTAGTATTAATTTTTACAAGATGAAACATTGTCAACAATTATTATCTTTAGTAGATGAGCATTGTCAATCATCAACAATTTTTGTATAATATTTAACACATCTTAATTTGACTTGCTTTATTTAGTCCATTAGTTTGAGGAAAATTAATAGTATCTTGTATTTTTATTAGATAAGCATGCATTTCTTTATTATTCATTTTTAGATAGCATTTCTTTCATATCTGTCCTCCTGTATGGCAATCAGTGCTGAACAATATTGTCAAAGATGAAGACGTGAATCCCCAGAAATGTAGTTCTACAGAAGGATGCTGAGGATACCATTGACCGAATATATGAGCAAGGATGAAGTTTTAGAAAAAATGGAAACAAAAAGGAAACTTTTACTTAACATAGGGAAGATACAGTTGAGGTTTCTAGGGCACATAATGAGGAAGGAGGGCTTGGAAAAACTGATACTCACAGGACAGACTGAAGGCAAGAGAGACAGAGGAAACTGTACATGACATGGATGGGGAAACGTTTTAGAAGAAATAACAAAAAAAATAAAGCTTATTAAGATCTACAAGGGGCAGGAAATTGTGGAGAGCCATGATCTTCCACATTCCTGGGAGGACACTGCACATAAAGAATAATAAGATTGTCAAACATTATTCATTTCTTTGTTATTTCTTTCTATTTAATTTCAATAGCTTTATTTCTAATAGTAGTAGTAGTAGTAATATCTTATATTTTTATTACATGAAGCAAGTATTATTTATTTTCCGGCTTACAAGACGCACTTTTCCCAAAAATACCCTGAAAAATACGTGTGAGTCTTCAAAGACGAATGTAAGGCAACATCCGTACTCAAGTAAGTTTCGGCGGTCACCTAATTGGCATGACCGATAGAGACGTGGATGTGTATGTTGATTCATTACACTATAATGTTAGCTATCTAATTCAGCCCTTTATATGATGCAGCCTCAGTACTTAGCTGCTACAAGCATTTCCAAGACTATAAAGCTTCCTGGAGCCGAGCCACAAGCTTAAACATGCTCTGCTTACTAGCAGAGTCGGGAGCCTTTCTGCTCTTGACTAGTATGTCATTGCCACAAAAACAAAATCGGACGAATGATTAATATAAACAATACGGCCTGCCAGTATGTGGGGGACGCATGGTGAAAGTGTTGTTGTATGAGAATGACTTGTTTTTCTAGAAATTTCTTTCCAGTAATAGGGTGCGTCTTCCAAGCTACAGCGTCTTGTAAGCCGGAAAATACGGTAATTTCAATTTTTTGTATTTCTACTATTATTACCACTAGTAATAGTATGAGTATATTAAGTAGTATTCGTAGTATTAGATGAAGTATTATTAAATTTTTGGTTGGTATCTCTTTCTTCTATATTTTCAGTTGTTTTATTTCTATTACTATTATTTGGCTGTAGTAATATTATTACAAGAAGCCTTATCAATCAGTGCTAATTTTGTTTAGTATTTCGTTCATCTTAATTTTATATTTAGAATATTGATGCTATTAATATTGTTATGTTTTGTTACATGTCGAGGCATTGTAAAATTTTCATCACAATTTTCAGATTGCCAATGTACATAATTAATATTAAAATCAGATCAGAATCTTTCAGCAAAGTTGAACTCGCGTCTCTTTTCAAAACAACTGCACTACATTTCCTCTTATCATTGACCAAGGATCAAAATCAACTATTTATTTTCCCTTTATTTTATGAACATTATTATTATTATCATGTATTTCTGTCTAATTTTCCCAGACTTTCTCAAACATCTGCCTTGTCAATGAAAATTCTTCGATCACCACATCAGCATATTTTTCGGAATAATTTGTTGTCTTGTTGACAGAGCGAGAAGAAGAGTCAGTCAAACTTTTATATCAGTTGGAAGAATTGCACCAAGAAACGAAGTATTATTGATTAGGACAGAGATCAACGGTTAAAGTTGCTACAATCAAAATCCCACTCCAATCTTCACCGAACAAGATTGGCTACACCATTTTCTAATAGTTCTAAATTGACATCGAGTGAAGAACACATTGGATTATTTGACAGACGCTTGAAATCATCTGAGGCAGCAAAAGGTTTTAAATGTAATATATATTTGCGTACTCAGGTTGGAAAATATTTACATATACTAATATTAATTAATAAACAATGTCTTCTACCGCGTTGCGTCAGCAATAGTGGAAATAGAAAAATATATATTGAACAAATATTCTGCAATATATAGAATCCTGGTTGAACGCGTCTTGTCTTATTCTTGAATAATACGTCGAATTCTTGTATAAACCAATGGACAGCAGTTAAAAACAAAGATTTGGTACTAGAATTGTGTACACCAATCAGGATTCACAGATACATTAAAGTTGTCAGACTTTTCCGGTTCTCAACGCATCTACAGATTAAAACCTGTAATTAAAACATTTCTACATCAAAATAATGTTGCACTGCATTGCGTTATTCGAACGCCATAAACGGCGAGAGCTGTACTACTTCGATTTCTCCCGGGATATCGTTGATCGAAATTTTTCATCCGATACAGATTGTTATGAATAATCAAGAGTGGTCTCTCCTTGTTTTGCTACTTTCCTCATTGAGAGATCTATTTCTGTTTACTGGGACTATAAGAAGACACTATACGCGAACCTTGCATTCTCAGATGAATAAAGATTTCTTAAAGCCTTTACTTTTGCTATTACACTGATGTTGCAGTTCTTAGTTGGATAGAGATAAAATTAGAAACTTTCTTCATGAACGGAATAAAAGAAATTTGGATTCAACTTTGAGAAAAAAATGTTTGTCAATATGATGACAGTGTTGAAAAATCTATTCTCATTATTCTATCTAATCTCAAAATGATTTTACAACTTTACAGACATTATCTATCAATCAATACGTTATGTATGCATAACTTTTACATATATATAGGTGTCAATGAAAACATTAAGATCAGCAATATCTAGTATTACACAGTAAAATTCAAAATTACCTCATATGTGGATAGATCTATTTCAACCGACAGTCTTATTCAACCCCGACGTATAGACTGAGTTCGTGTCGGAGTAGTTAAATGTCTAACTCCGACACGAACTCAGTCTATACACCGGGGCTGAATAAGACTGATGAAGATTTCGTCGGTTGAAATAGATCTATCCACATATGAGATAATTTTGAATTTTACTGCGTAATGCTATAATATTGCTCTGTTATAATAAATACATTGAGCTCTTTTATGAACCAGTTTTAATATTTTATATTACTAGAATTCACTTGGATTATATATCAACGGTTTTATTACCGTTAATATATACTGCGTACCAATTATTATCGAGATAACTTTTTTTCAAAAATCTTCCAATAAATTCACACAACACTTTCACACAAGGTTGTCAACACTGACCTCCGCATTCACTGAAAATTTCTCATGTCACGACTTAAACGAGAGTCCACGAAGAACCCTGGACTTACCAGTCAAGAGCTTTTCAGTCGCATTGGGGATCCTACTGTGTCTAAAAGTACTCGGTGTTGGTATCTGGAGGAAATAGCAACAACAGTCAAACCTGTATCAAAGCCTCCGTTGACGAAAGATCACATTCAAAAATCGATTGAAATGGGCCGAGGACAATATGAAGATTGACTTCTCTAAAGTTTTGTTCACAGACGAAACTCGAGCAACACTTGATGGGCCAGATAGATGGTGCAAAGGCTGGGTAATGAACGGACAGAATCGCCATCAGCGTTTGAGACAAGGCAAGTGGAGGCATAATGATCTGGGGTGGTATTATTGGAAAAACATTAGTTGGCCAATGGAGAGTATCAGATGGCGTCAAAATGACTGCTGATGCATGCATAGCGTTTAGGAAGGAGCATCTTGAACCGTGGATGAAAAGGCAAAGAGTTGCCTTCAGAGGGCCATTGTTTTTATCCAAGATAATGCTCCCTCACACGCTGCTCACAAGACTACTGAATATTTGAAACAGTTAGGCTTCGATGGACCTCGAAAAATGAAGTGGCCAGCAAATTCTCCGGATTTGAACCCAATCGAAAACCTTTGAAGCTTCATAAAGCGAAGACTGTACGCCAACGGACGACAATTCAGGAGCAACGCAGAGTTGTGGGAAGCAAATCTTGACATATCTCGCGGCATTACAGCAGATGACATCCTACAATTAACAAATTCTATGGATCATTGATTTCTTCAAGTAATTTCTAAACAGGGAAAGTACATTCCCTATTAATATGTTTAAAACTGTGCCTTTGTTTGTATCTGTTATTATTTGTTTGATTATATTATTTATGAGCTTCTTTTGATCATAAACATTCACGTGCAACGTTTCGTGTGCTCATTTCTGGGAATTTTACTAAATCTTTCTAATAATTTGGTACGGTCAAATCACTGTGCTGATAATAAATGTGGCGCCAATTTGTTTACATTGCGCAGATCAGTACGAAAATTGCAGTGATGAAGTAGGTCACTATTGCCAAGATTGTATGAATTGTGTGAATTGATTGGACGGTTTCTGAAATATTAGAAAAATTTATCTCGATAATAATTTGACACGCAGTGTATTAATATATATATATATATATATATATATATATATATATATATATATATATATATATATATACGACTAAAATACTCCCACATATAACCACCAGAAATACTACCTACATAATGTTAAGACACTACTGGCAGCGGTCACTTCATCTAGCTAATGTCTCACTATAATGTGGGAGATATTTCTACCGCACTCTGTGTAATATGTAATGGATTACGAGTTTCTCCATATTTTATCAGTATTTTAAAATAAATACATATTGTAATTTAAGTTTTTTCTTGCTGAAGATTTTTACTTGATTAGAATCAAAGAATGGTTTGTTCTGGGCAAACGTAAATGAAAGGACACCATTTCTATGAAGGGGTTAGAATGCTGAGGTCTCAAATTAATACACGTGGCGATTTTGAAGATGCAAATTTGGTCCTAAAATCAAAAAGAGGAAACGCCAACGTTGTCAAAATGTAAAACAATTATTTAATCTATTCAGACTGTTGTCCTCATCTTTATTGTCATATTCACGAGGTTTCGATCATTAGTACGCTCCGGCCCTCTTCAGGTAATATACGTTAGAAATTCGAAACGAATTCTTTATTTTGCCCACCGATGTAGATTGTTCTAGTTCCACAGGCTGTAACCTTTCTGAATAACTCAGTTTCAATTAATTCCTTTTAGTAACTCAACTATCCAAATTTTTCTTCACATCTGCTGTGGTCAGGTATTGAACACACAACTATTTGTCACTATCAAGTCACTGAATTACTTCAACCAACGCTTTATTCCACTAGACCATGTGTCCTTGGGAATAGCAGTTAATCATTTTTGGGAAACGTTGTGAATGTGATAATAAAGATCAGTACAACAATCCTGACAATGTAAATAGTATAAATAGTTATAAATATTTATAAATAGTTACAATAGGTAATCTCAGAAATACAGACATAGGCAAAATGATGTTGAAAATTGTTGGAATAATTGGCAGATAACATTTAAGTGTCTTGAAGTCCGATATTATTTTGTTTTGTGCAGATTACATTCTATCTACCATCTAAAAATACTAAAAACTATTTTTATCAAATCAAACCAACTTCAGTATAGAGAAGAATAAGTTATGTGCACTTGATCTGTTTCTGATACATACATATATATATATATATATATATATATATATATATATATATATATATATATATATATATATATATATGTATATGATCTGTTTCTAATATCTTTATCTATAAAAGGCAGGATGTGTGTGTGTGTGTGTAAGGAATGCACAGCCGCAATTTTCGACGGATTTGCACCAAAATTTACATGCACATGCTACAAGTTAGCGAGAAGGCCAAGACCAACTTTGCATTTCCCAACTCCCATCGATAGTGGAAATAATCGATTTTTTCATGCTTCTACGGCAGTTTTTCTGTAGTTTGCGGCCATTTTCTACTGGCCAGAGTGAGAGCCAATAGCTGACTGCCACGAATAGGCAGGAAGATGCTATTGGCCAGCGTGAGAGCCAACAACTGACTGACACGAATGTTAACTATCATGCTAGCATACAAAAAAATCGATAGCTGCATTCGTCACAAGTGGGAAAAATTTAAATCTGCATGGCACTTTACTCCAATTGGCTCATTCGCTTACTTAAACTCAGCGTTGATTCTGATTCCGCAGAAATGGGTTGGGTGTGAAAAAGTATTTGTTGTTAACATTCTTTTTTCATTCGGTTTTTCCAGTTACGAGTCCTTTTTTAAAGCTGATCGTTTTGTGTTCATTTTGTTTAGTTCTTTTTTCGTAACAGATTTAATGTTTAGTATAGAGCTTAGAAAAAATTTGCAGTGTGAGATAGGCAAGAAGTAAGGCATGTAGCAACATCAGCATGGCAAAGGGCACTCCTTTAAAGGCAAGGAAGGGCACAAATATTTTAAGTCAAGTGATAGCGATTGCTGTATGAGTCGGACGATTTTTTAATCAAGCACGGGCAACGCCGGGCTCTGCTGCTAGTTTATATATATTGCTTGTGTTACCTTTTTAGTCGGTGTGCACATTAATATAATTTATTCACTTCGATCGGGCGCTGACGAAAGAGTAGTGATAACCAGCTAACTCATGCCTTTTTCTTTCTTTCTACTTTTTTCTTTTGTCCTATTTTCACACCAAGTGCTTTATTTGACCATCTTTTTTCCTTTCCTTGGCGTTTACTTTTAAATTATGTGCATTTGTATCGAAGAAAGTTTTGTGCGTCAATTCTCAAGGACAATTATAAAATAAAAATTATGCAACAAACAAGATTTTTTTCTAGCCGTAGATATTTTTTGACCATTTCACCTTAAGCAAGATAATAAAGCCACTAAGTCGTAAGGAGTTATTGAGTAAAAACAATATGAGAAAAACATTCAGAAGACAAGATCTGAGTAATTGGATGGTGACATTTTTCTCTTTGTTTTGTTGATAACTTTCACCTTTTCATTTAAAGGAATCACTTTGCGGATTTTGTTTAACGTGCCCGAACCGTCAGTATCAATGTTAATAGTCCCGTAAGACTTGTTTCCAGAGAATTGGTAATAACGAGTAGGCTGCTGTGAGACATTGCTTACAAAACGGGTTCAAGTGACCTTTTTGGACAAGATTGTTACTGGTGATGAGAAATGGATTCTTTACCATTAAGCGCCCGCATCAATAGATGAGTTAACAAAATACACCTACTTAGCAACTTAGAGAAAAAACTTCATTCAAAAACGATTATGTTGAGTATGTGGTGGGTTATTCAACGTATCGTCCATTTTGAACTAATAGACAATCATCAAATGATCAAAACAGATCTTTATTGCCAACTACTTGGTCGTTTGAAAGTAGCTTTGGATAGAAAACACCCAGCCTTAGTCAACAGAAAGAGTATAATTCTCCCTCACTATAATGCACGTCCTCAGTCGACTAAAGAGGTGATCATTTGGAACAAATTCATTTATCATCCATAGTCTCCCGATCGTTCTCTTTTTTATTATAACCTGTTTAGGGTTTTGAAAAAAAAAAACATTTGGATAGCCTGAAAATAAAAGATTGAACTTGAGTTGGTCTTGTACTTGATATCAAAACCCAAAGAATTATTCCAAATTTGACATCTATAAACATGTAAACAGTTGGGATAATGTTCTAGGAAACAATGGAGCTTATATTGATGATGAAACATGCCTATAAACATTAGTATCTTAATTTGTAGTATACGCAATAAAATCGAATAGAACATTCGTTCTAACCTGATAAATAGAGATGCTATTTATTTTACACAATACAAATACAAATATACTACGATTTGGAGCTTCACCCGTATAGTGATTTCCCAAGCGTAGCTTAGATATAACACAAGGCTGAAAATATGGGGCACCCAGTGAGGATCGAACTCATCACTCAATCGTAACTGTTCTAGCGAGAGAAGCTTGCAACCCTTGAGGTGCCCATAATGATTTTCCAAGCGTAGATTAGATGTGACACAAGGCCGAAAGTGTGGAGCACCCAGTGGGGATTGAGCTTACTATTCAGTCGTAATAGATCTAGCGAAGCAGACTTGCTAACCATTACACCAAGGCGAAAGTGCCCAAAGAACCTCACGCGTATATATGTGGATAATAATTAAAATTAATCTGACCCCCACCAGATTTACCAGTGATGTTTGCGTATTTCTCCCCCCTCTGGGTGAATGCACTAAAGTGACGCATTTACGGAGGCGACAATCTCAATTTATTTGGATAGATATTTGAAACAATTCATTTTAAAACAGTGATAAAGTATTAGGTGAGACATAGTAACTGGAAGAGAAGAGGTGTTTTTATATTTGACTACTAAAATTCTTGTTCAATGAAAAATCAGCCATTGCTGGAAAACCTCCGTCGACTGTGTGGCTAGCCTATCTTTTAATTTACTGCTAGGCACATTTCATTCGTCCCTGTTAAACACCAAGTATAATTCTTAATTAAGCTCATTCCTATCGACGACTACCAATAAGATGTCGATAAATAGCCCTACACATTCTTTCACAACACTTTGACCCGATGAAGTGGATTTAAAACGGCGACAGAAGTATAAAAGATTTATGTTCTAATTGCCAGGAAACTTATTCGAAATCACAGGGAAACGTTTTTCATTATTGGGTCGGTCAGGAACTTCATAAAAAGTCTTGTATATAAATAAGATTCTGCGAAAAACTGATGAGGTTTGCCAGTCAATCAGTATTGACCGTCATGGTCAGCCAAGTCACCCACGGCTAGTTGAAATAAGATAGATTGATCTACGTGATACGAACTAATTAAATGAATAAACACGATTATTTTCGATCTTTTGCTTTGATCGCTTTGAATTGGTCTGAAATCGATTTATTTCACTGATTAAAAGGCATTTCGGATTCTTTTCGCAGTCTTTTCGGCCTGTCAGAACCAACGTATATATAGGTACATATAGAGACTGTTTGGTGGCTGAAATAGTTGCATATTTCTATTGCTGTGAGTTTTCATTATACTTTAGGAAGGTAGGAGCAATCTTATTCCTATTTTCTCTCATTCGAATATACGATCGAAACCTCTAATCGTTTATATTAATCACATAGAATATATATACATATATAAATATATATATATATATATATATATATAATTATTTTATAAAAAAATTATAACATAAGTATGTTATAAAATCACTACAAAAATAGCCATTTTGTTTCAACACACTCTGTGTCTTATCAAGTGATGATGTTGAAAAGAAACCTTTCTTTTCAACATCATCACTTGATAAGACACAGAGTGTGTTGAAACAAAATGGCTATTTTTGTAATTTTATAACATACTTATGTTATAATTTTTTTATAAAAATAATTATATCTGCTCTACTTTGTATTGAGCACACTTTTAAGAATAGTAATTGTTGATTGTTGGAATTCATTCCGTGTATACCAATTATATACTTATATATATATATATATATATATATATATATATATATATATATATAAGTGAACTGAGTGTTGTCTTCAATGTTCACTTTTATATTTATATTTACATATGCTCTATCTCTGATATTGAGCACTTTATCCCATAAATATAGCACAACTTAAACCCATATTTCTTATATTATATATATATGAAGAAATATAGTTTTAAGATGTGCTATTTTACGGGATAAAGTGATCAACATCAGAGATAGAGCGTATGTAAATATAAATCAACACGCAGAGGCGACACGTTGTTTCATGCTAGACGCAATCCTCAGGCGGCCTGACTTCAATGTTCACTTTTATATATATATATATATATATATATATATATATATATATATATATATATAATGAACAATAAACTCAAAAAAATTATCTCATATGGGGAGTAGCCTATTTCGGCAGACGAAGATATCGGTCGTCTGTCTTATCCCCGGCGTGTAATGAGATCGTGTCAGAAACAGAAATTTAAATGTCAGCGGCTGATAAGACAGATGATTTGGGATTTTATTAATTATTAATTATTTTCTTTGTTATAATAAATACATTGAGCTATATTTGTGGATCAGTTTTAATGTTTTATATTACTAGGATCATCTAGGATTATATACCAACGGATTTGTTACATATACTTTATTTATATATATCTATAATATATATTTATATATATATATAAATATATATATATATATGTGTGTGTGTGTGTGTGTGTGTGTGTGTGTGTGTGTGTGTGTGTGTGTGTGTGTGTGTGTGTGTGTGTGTGTGTGATCAATTCACCCACGCAAGGTGATAATGCCACTAAGTTGCAAGAGGTTACTGGGAGTAGAAGAGAATGACCGGAAACTCACTCCTAAACAGGAAACAAGGGATAAATATCTACTCCAGTATAAAAGGTATGTGTGTCAACCGAACGACGAGTGAACAAATTTTACACTTTTTATGATTAGAAAGGGCGCCTGAATATAAGATGCTTCGATTACATGTAGTTTGTCAGCCTAGAAAGACAGTCCTATCGGGGAAGGATTATAAACCTCCGCAGCCTTGCGGTCATATTCAAACCCGGTACCCCGAAAATGCTTGTCTGTTAACACTGACAACCGTCCAGCGACTCTTGCGGCCAAGCCGGTCGGAAATGTAATGCCTTGTATTCCTTTGTATCTTGTCGGTAGGACCGAGAGGGGCGAGCATTGGTCTGGGCAGTGCACGATCTTCATATACCATCGCCCAGGCCTGCGTTCTGGATTGGTTAATCCAGTCTGACCATCCGATGAGTGCACGAAACGAAAGACAGCATTATAAATCAATACTCAACTAGCATGAAGTTGGAGGCCACGGGTTATCTCTGATGGTCGGATCGATCATTGCATTCCATTGGTCAACTACCAACCGCCTCAAGCCGGGCAGCCCAAGATTAGTAGGGTGTTCACCCGCCACGATCTGCCTACTTCAGTGTAGGCTGAAGCTTATAGCTGCTAGCTTAACAAACAGATAGATGACTACGCGCCAAACAAATACCAAAATGGAAAAAGAATGATCGTATCGCAAGCTGGAATGTGCGAACCATGACCACAGGTTTATCTGATGACCTCGCAAAAGAACAATGTTTGACTAAAAAGGGCGAGATAAATGAATGTCTACTATATATATATATATATATATATATATATATATATATATATATATATATATATATGTATATATATATATAAAATTACCGGGTGCAACAGCAAAATTGTCCATTTATTAGATTAAGTTTGAATCGGTGTATCTTAAAAATGATTAAAGATATCTTACTGGAATTTTCAGAGGTTTTTATAACACTATTCGACTCTACTTTGAGCCATATGAATATATAATTATTCTCCAAGCTTAACAGAAGAATCGTGATGAAATCTATCATAAATGAAAATGGCATGATCGGAAGCTCATGAAGGATTGAAATAAAGTTTAAATATATATATTTTTTTCCAAGATCATTTTCCCACTTATTCAAGATGATCTTAGCCCTCTCTAACCTTCTAACTTTCTGCCTCTCAGGTTTCACGTACGATTTCATTTTCAAGTTTTTTTCACTGTTCTTTTAGTGAAACTCCTCTCTCACGTAACAAACGTCGTATAGTTTGTGTTGGTTCTTTTCTAATTGTTCTTTTTAGCTTTAAATTGAAATGATGATCTCTCTTGCCGTTGTAACTTTCTGATCCAGTTTTAAAACTTATTCACTATTCTCTTGATGGTTCTTGAATGGATTTTGAAGATGGAAACCAGATTATGACATTTGGTACCATTACTGAAGGCCTGAATGATCATTTTCCTCTCACTATTTCTCATTTAGGAAGACATTGGGTCTGACACAAAACGATTTTAACCTATTCTCTTTTTAGCTGAATAATTGAAAAGGTTTTTCAGTGATTCTTACAACTAACGGGGTCAGGATGGCTAAATGTCTTATCTGAAAATCTAAAAAAAAAGAAACTCAATTTGTATAGTGTTTTTTACATATTAAACATTTTTGTGAATGGATAATTATTCTATACTGTTACACATTTGTACAATTTTGCTATTACACTCGGTATATAAAGAAAAAATAATAATAAAATAACAAATAAACAAAAAATAAATAAATTCCCAAATTAATTAAGTAATAACCAAATTATCAAACTACGAATGTACACAAAATGAGTTATAACTTACAAACAACACTAGAAAATAGCTATAAATAACTGTTTATGGATCACTTTTTCTACTCAATAGCCTTTAAAATAATTTGAAATATAAGCAGCAGCGCCTACCCAATAAACGTTAGGATAATACAATAAATTGGAAATACTTGATTTTTATATCCATAATGCTCCATTGACAAGCATACATAAATAGTCGAGCAACACACAACACACATGGCCAGAAGATTGCGCTTAAGCATGAAACTGACTGTCACTTCTTGGTGTTGACCTCAGTGTTCACTTTCAGATTTACTTGTACTTTATCCTTGATATTGAGCATCTTTACCCATAAATATAGCATAACTTAAAACTATAATTTTATCGTATTATATACTTGTGTGTGTGTGTGTGTGTGTGTGTGTGTGTGTGTGTGTGTGTGTGTGTGTGTGTGTGTGTGTGTGTGTACAGAGACATTTCACATGTATAAATTACATTAGGCATGTAACCTTTTACAATATAAGAAAATATTTAGTGGAATTTCCAAGTTTCACGTTTACTGAAACTCCAAAACACGTAATAAAAAATTATAATTAGTGAACGTACGCAAAATTTTACAAAGAAAAATAAAAAACAAATGACGAAATTATAAACAACATTCACGCGAATGGTATGTCCGCTGTCTTGAATGTGAATGGTATGTCCGATGTCTTGAATGTGAATGGTATGTCTCATATCTTGAAACTAGATTAAGAAGTTTTGTTCACACATTAATTTTGTGAACAGTTGTCTTTTGTCATATAAAACAAATGGCAAAGCATCTAAAATAGAATTTTAAAGTCTCTCTTGGCTGATAAATTGCGATTTACCAGTTTAAACATTTCTCTTCAAAATGACCGATAACTTAGCAAACGGATTACGATCAGGAAGAGAAGCTGGCATTTTCCAGAGTGTTCCTTTGAAACCAGTGATTATTAGATATTTATTTTATTTTATTTTTTGTATCCCTATTTTCTTACCAACTAACACGTATGTGGTTTTCCCTTTTGACTATTTTTAATTATGTCCATTTTTATCGCACTATTACGTAAGTTACTAAGAGTTACAAAGAATAGGAAGTTGTGGCGAACTATGACCATCCACATACTGAAGGGATATGGCACACAAAAGAAGATTTTTCAATTGTGAATAGATTTATTTTGTTTAAAGCTGTTTTCAAGCATCACCATCATTTCAGTAACATCCATTTCGCTTGCAACAACGTAATCGGTAAACATGTTCCCAAGTTTATATTGCTCAGATTGACCGAACTGCAGCTGTTGCTTGAATTCATTTTATATGGTATCCTCATATGAGATGCAGTGTTATTATTGGCATGGACAAGGGGATCGACGAAGCGTATTCGGATCCCAGTTGATGCAGTCGGCTTTTTTTCTCTGTTCGTGTTTGGCAGATTCATTAAAAACAATTCCTGTCACGTCCTTGAAAAACGTCTGCTCAAAGTGAGCGATCTTGTTCTCCAACTTTACTTGAAGCACCGCGTCTCTTCGTGAAATAGGCGACCATGGCTCTCTGCCATTCCTGATCTATGTGGCATTTACCAGTTTTTCCCGTTTTCTAAGTATCCCGTCCCTGCTTCGCCACTCATTCACACAAGATAGCCAGGTAAGTGTTTATGCTTTGCTTCTCCTCTGTCCCTCTTGGCTTCAATATATCCTGTGAGTAGCTAATTTTCTAAGCCTTCTTACATGTGAGCAACGGCGATGGTTTTGGAAAATATGGAAACAAAAACGGCACTTATACTGAACATCACGAAAAGACAGCTAAAATTTCTCGAGCACATAATGAGGAAAGTGGGCTTAGAAAATTTGATACTCGCAAGATAGATTGAAACGCGAGAAGAGCGTGGATTGCGAAAGCTCGAAACTATCGCATTCTTCGGCGCCAACTGAGGGAGGCTATTAGGACCGATAGCAATGCGCGCTGGAGCAGGGTGGCCGAGGAGGCCGAGAGAGCATCTACGTGTGGAGACACGCGCAAACTCTACCAGCTGCTGAAACAGGCTGGTCGGGGCGCCATTGGACATGGCGACACGCTTCTTTGCCGGAGATGGATCGATCCCCTAACCGAAGTCGCTGAAAAGGTCAGTCGATGGCGCGAACACTTTGACGTGCTCCTCAACCACCAGCCCCCCGCTGTCCAGTTAGACCTGCAACCTGCGGATGGAACTTACAACTGCAGCGTTGATCCGCCAACAATTCAGGAGATTCTGTCTGTCCTTCGTCAGCTGCGTAACAACAAAGCTCCCGGGGAAGATGGGATCCCGGCGGAAGTCTACAAGGCCCTGCCCGACATCTTCGCTCCGTGGCTTCACAGGGTCTTCAATGCGGTGTGGACCACGGAGACTGTTCCTGATGACTGGGGACACGCTGTTTTGCTGCCATTCTTTAAGAAAGGTGACAAGAAGGTGTGCTCCAACTATCGGGGAATCAGTCTGCTCGATGTAGCGGCCAAAACCTTCGCAGTTCTGCTGCTGAAGCGATTCCAGACGGCTCGAGACGCCCGCACGCGTCCCACCCAATGTGGCTTCCGCCCGGGGAAAGGGTGTGTGGATCAGATCTTCAACCTGAGGCGCACACTCGAGCAGCGCTGGGCCTACCAACAACCAACGGTCCTGTGCTTCATCGACTTCGCAGCTGCGTTCGATTCGGTCGATCGAGATGCACTGTGGAAAGTTATGCTGGCGGACGGCATCCCTGTGAAATTGCTTCACCTTATCCAGGGGTACTATCGAGCTACGCGGGTGCGGGTGCGGGTCTACGGTGAGGAATCGGAGCCCTTCGACGTCAGGTCCGGAGTCCGACAGGGATGTGCCCTCTCACCCACCCTCTTCAACTTTGCCATCGGCTTCATCCTCAACACTGCCCTCCGCGGCTACTCAGGTGTGTCGGTCGGTAGAGATGTAGAAGTGTCGGACTTAGCCTATGCCGATGACATCGTCCTTCTGGGGTCCTCGATTGCAGACGTCGAAAGTGTTCTCGAAAGAATTCACAACGCGGCCCGCTCTGTGGGTATGCGTATTAATGCATCGAAGACCAAGGTGCTTTTCTCCCTAGTCCCACCAGAAGCCCAGCGCCCCATCTCGCTGGACGGTGTCAACCTGGAGGTGGTCGAGTCGTTTGTCTACCTAGGATCGGCTTTGGTTGCATCCGGACAAGGAGTGTGTGAGGTGGAACGTCGGATGGGCGCGGCGAGATCTGCTTTCGCCCGCCTCCGGCGCTGCCTGTGGAACCGGAGAGAGATCTCGGCCACCACGAAAGGGCGGATCTTCCAGGCGATCATTCGCTCTATCCTCCTATATGGGTGTGAAACCTGGCCGCTCAGGGTGGTTGACCAGCGCAAACTGGAGGTGTTCGACAACGACTGCCTCCGTCGCATCCTGCACTGCCGACGCGTCGACCGGGTCCCTACCACCGAGCTCCGCCGCCGCCTCGGCCTACGCCCTCTGCCCGCAGTCCTTCTTCAACGGCGTCTCCGATGGTTCGGACACGCTGCGCGCCGGTCGAGAGGGGAGCTGATACGGGACGTTCTCCTTCCCACACCGCCGTCCACCTGGCGGAAGCGGATAGGCGGACAGTTGAAGACGTGGGCCTCAACGATCAAGGAGGATCTGGCGTTACTTTCCGGCCCGTATGTGGTCGGCCTCCGCCGCTGGAACCGCGACTGGCTTACCATCTCGTGCGACCTCGCGACAGACCGACGGGCGTGGGCAGCAATGGTCTGTGATGCGGTGCGTCAACAGGAAGAAGCCGGCTCAATCCGCCCAGGGTGAATGCCGCATCAAAACAAGACAAGAAGAAGATAGATTGAAAGCAAAAGTGGCAGAGGAAAGCAACGCATGACCTACCTACTGAGCTTGAGTGAGTGGATGGCAAAACTTGGTTTTTAACAAAAAGACAAAAATTATTAAGAAATAGTGCATAGCCATGATCGCCTGTCTTGAAGGGACACGACACATAGAAAAAGAAGAAGAAGAAGAAGAAGAATGATTCCTTATGCAAAATACTGTGCTACATTTGGTTTCATACTGCAATTTGAATGAACTACAAAACTCCCTTTCTTATCCATTGTTATATGGTGAAGTACTTATACCGTATATTCTTTATATATATTCTAATATTCTCAGTTTTATACTTGCTTTGCTGTTAACGTATAGCAAAATAGTGATTTTACTCTATATTCGTTTAACCCATCATTTTAGCTCAGTAAATGGCGACATTAATAAGCTTCTCTTTTTCATGTATAATTTCTATTTAATCTTGAATTTTTGGTGGTTTTTGTGCTTTTGTGGCGAGTTGGGGGTCTTTTTTTTACTCGGTATTACTTGTATTTTGTTTCTTCTTTGTGTCCCATATAAAATTTGATATAAAATAAACAGACAAGGACTGGCATGTAAAATCGATCAACCAACATCATTTTTTTTTCTCTACCTTTCTTTACTTCTATCCATTTTCTTGTGAAAACTCATTCATATTTCCTTCTTTAAAATTCCTTCGAAACTACTTTAACTTTTTCTCTCTTGATTTTTCTTCTTTTTCTACTTTTGCCTCCTTTATTCATTCTTTCTTTTTTTTTTCTTTGTTTTCAATCATTCGCTTCTCTCTCTTTTATTCCTTTATTCTTTATTCCATTCTTTCCTTCTTTATCTTTCGTCTCCCTTTCTTTTGTCTCTCGTTTTCCTCCCTTTTTTGCTTTCTTTTTTTCCGTTTTTTTCTGCATTTTTCCCCTTCTTTGTTTTTATATCTGTTATTCCATTTTAGTAATCGCTGGGTAAGTAGGGTCGTAATTATCGGAGTGGAAATTGAATTAGCGCGCCGAGTACAACATCCACGTCTGCTACGTCCGCTTTCGCACAAATACCCGTGAAAATGTATGAATGTATTGCTTCTCCTCTTTACTATGGGTTAAATAGCAGATCCGACTAGGCTCGCTAGCTTTGGTTCGCAATCAGCCTAGGAAAATGAAAACTCTGAATCCCAAAAATGTGGTGCATAGAATTCCTACTATGGAAAAAACTTCTTGTTAGAGAAACCCCAACAGTAACGTTGAACAGGATTAGTCTGTGGTCCTGTACTCCACTAAAGTCTACAGGATTAACATTCATGTAAAACCATGTCATTTTTTTTTTTAATCGTCAGACCTTCTTGTCTGCAATTAAAAGGTTTTATTTGTATAGTTTATTCATCTTTTCAAGGTTAGGATCTGACAAGACGAAAAAAAAACAGGTTATATCTTGAAACACAGCATTCGAAATTTCAACTTTTAAATAGACTCGCACCTCTAAAATCATTAAGAGAAACACAACTATCTCATCTCCGAAGCAAATCTTCCATTTTCTTTCTTATTTTGTTGCCTTTGCCTCTTGTGGTTTTTCCTTTAATTTTTCTCAAAAAAATCTTTACATCTCAAGATTTGATTCCTTTCTTACGATTGCTACAGAATTCTGTAATTTATAAATTATAAACATTTTTGTCAAATTATATTCATTTAATAGGCTTCTTTTATCTGCTACAATTTAACAGATGATATACAGCGGAGATTTTACTATTACATTGATGTACTGTACAATTTAATGCGCAAATATATTATAGTATCTTTCCCTAAATTAAATTAATATATATATATATATATATATATATATATATATATATATATATATATATATATATATATATCGACAAACCATGGTAGCAGTGGGTGTGCCCAGGGCCTGACCGAGACTGGGGCTTCAGGCAATTGTTTTCATTTCAGAGTTATCCTTCTGCTGGATTTGTCACATTGGTAAGGTTAATGAACCAAGACTGTTCTGCTATTTAACCGATAGATGGAAAAAGACGTATCGATGCCGTGAAATAAAGAGTCAGTCTGAATATGAATTATATCTAAAATATAGATAATCAAACTGTATTCGGATTATTTCTAGAGTATTAATCATCAGACACGTTTTATCAAAATTACCCTCAATAAAAGGCTCGAGAGCCAGTCAAAATGGAGTTACTGTTAAAATGGTAATGATTAATGAGAGGTGTAAAATAAAGGGGGTGTGGGAAGTAAAGATTATAAACATAAGGAGGATAGATAACGACATACTTGACCTGAAGAGGTTAAGATTTCAGTCTTCAATGAATCGTCGTTGTGACTGTTCTTGGGAAAGAGTTGTTTGAGTAAAGGTCTAAACTGTTACGGTTACAGAATGAATCTCATCTGAACATTCGCCATGGAAATAGCGAGAGTGTAGATATACATCTACGATGTGGCATCTGTAAGAAAGAAACAAAGCGGAGAATAAGTGTTTAGAATTCTATCAAAGGAGAAAAAAACTCCAGGAAACATCATTCAAAAAAGAAATCGTTATTGGATTAACTATCAGGTCATCCCATAAGTTCTGTCCTAATTTTAACTTTTTGTTAAAATGAACGAAATTTAAAGAGTATTTTATAATGTCTAATGGAGCTGAACATTATTTTTATGTTTAGATACATTTAAACTGATCAAATTTTATTTCAGAGAACAATAAAATTAAATTTTGTTTGATTAAAACCCTGCTAACATGGAAGTACCCAAGAATCATTTGAGACACATAATGCTTTATGAGTTCAAGAAAGGAAACTCAGCAGCCGAAGCGGTTAGAAACATTCACTCAGTTAATGGAGAGGAATGTGTGAATGAAAGAACTTGCAGAAGATGGTTTGCAAAATTCAGAGGTGGAGATTTCACCCTTGAAGATGAAGATAGAACCGGACGTCCAGTTGAGTTTGAAGCAGCCCTTGAAGAAAATCCTGCTTTATCAGTCGAGGAATTGGAAGTGGTTCTCACTTCAAACCATACAACTGTTCATCGTCATCTTCAACAATTTGGAAAAGTTCCTAAACTTGGAAAATGGGTGCCTCATGAATTGTCTGAAAACAACCTCAAATCCCGAGTTGACATCTGCTCTTCTCTCCATACTCGCCAACTTGTTTCACCTTTTTTGGATAGACTTGTGACTGGCGACGAGAAATGGATCTTTTATCGAAATGTTAAGCGTCGTGGACAGTGGCTTGGTAAAGGGGAAGGACCCCAGCCACAGCCGAGAAGGGAACTTCATGGGCAAAAGGTTCTTCTTTCAATCTGGTGGGATCGCCAAGGAATAATCCACTTTGAATTCTTACCACCTAATGCAACAATTAATGCTCAAATATACTGTCAGCAATTAGAGCGTTTGAACCAAGCTTTGAGGAAAAAACAACCTGCTCTAGTGAATCGAAAAGTTGTGATGTTTCATCAGGATAATGCGCGATCCAACACAGCAAGAATCACGTCAGAAAAGATCGAAGAACTTGGTTGCGAGAAAATTCCTCATCCACCTTATTCTCCCGATCTTGCTCCTTCAGACTACCATTTGTTTCGTAGCTTACAGAATCATTTGGAAGAAACAGCTTTTGTAACACAGGAAGAGGTTAAAACTGACATTTGTGAGTTCTTCGAATCAAAGCCAAAAGAATTTTACAGTAATGGAATTAGTAAGCTTGTTAATAGATGGAAGGAAGTCATAGATAATCAGGGAAAATACATTGTTGATTGAATCTGTAATTAAATGTAACATTTGGTCACTTGTTTTCTTTATTCAAAATTTGGACAGAACTTATGGGATGACCCAATATTTTGAAAACATAACTGATCTTGATTAAATTTTTCTGTTTCTTATTACTTTGCTTAGCTTCTGCAATGCACGATTCGCTAATCTAATGCGTGATATACAGCCTCTTATATATTAGTCTTTGCTAAACAATATCCCCACAGTTGAAGCGAAAACTAGAGGCAAGAGAAATGCCGATCTACAGAAGGATACTGAGAATTCCATGGACAGAACGAGTATGCAACGTGAAAGTCTGAAGAAAATTGGTTACAAAAGAATAAAAAAAGATATAGTTGAAATTTGTTCGATAAATAATGAGGAATGAGGTCTTGAAGAACGCAACCCACACAGAACATATTGTGGGCAAGAGAGATAGGGAAAGGCTGAGTTCCGTCTAGCTGACGGGCTTGTACGAATGTTTGGCGGAGCGGGTGTCAAAAGCTTGGCAATATAAGAAAGATTTGCAGAGCCATGATCGCCCATGTTCGCGGAGAAAACTGCCTGTGCAAACTTTGTTAGTCATCGAAGAATCTGCGACAAACATGGCGAAGCTTTGGTGAAGTTAAGCCATGGTCTGAGGAATATATATTGAGGTTGGTGTTATTGTTATCGGCGTATAAATGGGGCAAGTCAGTTGCATTTACTTTCGTAATAATGCCAATGAAAAACAAAACAGGAATTCAATCCACATTCATTTACCCAGCTGTGCGTTAAATAACAGAATAGACTAAACTTTGTATCCCTATATGTGACAAACAATGGAAGAGGAGGAAAAATCTGAATTCCAAATCAAGGAGAAGGAAACGAGAAATTACTTCACTATCTTTCTCAAGATTTCATGGTAATTCACAAATACTCAAGAAAACGGAATCTGTGAAGAGACATTATCGCATAACTTCGCAACGGGTATAGTTTTTTTCAAGTCATGTTATCAGCATGAGAAATAGAATCGATAAAGAGAGTTCGATTTTCTCCGGAGGCAATTTTTATTCCAAGAATAAACAATTCTTCACATGATCATTGTTTCATCAGTTGATCGGTCATGTCATTATTGTTGAAGAAGAGTGTGGATGAGTGATTACTTAAGAAAACCACTTCTCCATAACTATCTTTACTACCGAGTCTATAACAGCTAAAAACCCCTAAATCTATTGTCAATCTCGACAAGTGTATACAGTAGAATCCCTCATATCCGGAGTGCCTCATATCAGGGATCCGCATATCCGGACATGATTTTGGTGTGTATATTTGAACTATTGGGTAATATGTAACGGAATTGAAATTTCTGTTTTTCAGGAAATTTACTTTGGATAATTGGTTATGCTTATTTCACTCTAATGGCATGTATTGGTGCAAAAGATGATGGGAATAAAAATATGACAACGAGACACATCTGCATCATGATAGCAACGAGATTGTGAAGAAAACTGGACTGAAATTAAAAAAGCTAAGGTTATCAGTTTTATGGAAAGAAAGTTAGCATTCAGTTATGACGATTGCAATAAGGCACTCAGAGTCAAAAAGTGTCTCTCGTTTAAAAAAAAATCAGCCACAAAATCAAAATGGAATGCGGAAAAAGTTGAGAATGACATTAGAAAAGAAAGAATCATGCAACAGCGATTAAAAATCCTCGTCATATTATTTGTTTTGCATACATAATGTATTTCTTTTCCCTTAAAATCAATTCCGTTATATTTCACTCACCATTGGCTCATTTTGTTTAGTATTAAACATTGAAAATAAATGTTAAACCTGATTTCAGTTCTTTTATTTTAATTTAAATATGATCCCTCATATCCGGACTTTGTAACCAATTCCTCATATCCAGAAGGACTTTTTAGTCAGGTTGTCAGGGATTCTACTGTCTTTTCAATCATTTTATGATTATTTGATCAACATTCGACGTCTATTATAAAATAAGTCAATGTGTTATGAAACTGCATATATTGCTATTTATCAAACTTTAATTATATCAAAAACATTCAGGAAAACAAGTCATCGATTTTTAATCGTATTGCTTCCAGGCCCTAGCAGTTCAAATAGCCCTGTGTGTCGTACCTTATCAAATGATCTATTTGAATTGAAAAGGAAGACTTTGAATCAGAAAGAGATAGTTGAAATTTCTGGAACACATAATGAAAGGTGGCTTGGTGAATGTGAAACTCACAGGATATATGGAAGACAAGAGGGAAATAATGAGCTACCTCCAAAAAGCAAAGCACTCTCTGAATGCCGCTAACCCTATTGTCAACCTTGACAAGGACCCTATTGTATATTTTCAATACCTTTATGAATATTTGATCAGCTGTAAATGGATGACTGATCAGGTAGAGTAAAGAATAGTAATGTGACACTTTGGTAAAAGCTACGTACAGACAGGAATTTATGGAGATCTATAATCGCCCACGTCCTGAAGAGACACGGCACATCAACGAAGAAGAAGAAGGAAGAATGATGTAGAAGAAACTTTAAATTCGATAATGTACAGTCATAAAATTATTTTTAAATTAAATAAAAAAAAGCGAGGGAAGAAATATTGATGCAATATATAGGCATTAAATTTAAACAAACTCGCCCTAAGGCCAACGACATTTTTAAAAGCAACATTTGCACAAATTAATCGCCAGTTAGTGACAGTGATGGACAGTTAAGATAAGGAAAGAAAAAGAAATACACATTCTTTATTTCTTTCGAATGAAGGTGGCTTGAGATTCAAGCTTTCCTCAAAAGATAAACCTTCACATATAGCTGCAGGATGACATGAAGATAAATAGCTGTATATCTTTATGGAAACATAATGTCGCCTAATCAAAAAATATAAATAAAACGTAAACAATTTCATAGAGTTAGAAATGCCACGAGGAAGAGAAAGAATAATTCTTTTTTAATAGCATTAAGTAAAAAAAAAGACTTTGAAATCGATCCAAATAACAAAAATAATAATAATCCTTAATCGGCCGCCTGTTGTAGAGTGAAGCTTAGCAAGGTAGTCTAGAAAACCATTGCCCATGAATTTAATCCTCACAAAGGAGACCTGAATATTATTAACCTTGTGTCAAACTTAGATAAGCTCACGTAAGAATAGTTTGGGCGTCATTTGCACACCTAAAATTCAAATTTATGTCCGAATTGTCAGGATGATTATTTACACTAGATCTGGCCTTTCGCAGGTGTATGTCGGATAACCTAACCTGGGGTAGATCTTTTCTTTTTTTTTTTTTTTTTTTTTGTTTGTTTGTTTGATTTTTTGGAGTTTTTTTAGGGTGGGGTGGAGGTTGGCTATTTTTTATTTCTGTTCAGTTATTTCTCGCCCAGTTTCCACAAATTCCAAATACACACTGCCCGGTGAGGAATTCATCTCACAATTACTATTTCACCAAATGGGAGCCAACGCTTTCATCCACTTGCACAATTTTCTGTGGAGCCTTAAACCTAACTTACGTGTCTGTTGATTGTCCTGCTTGACTGTAATCACTGAAACTTTTCTCTTTTGTTATAACTGATACTGATGCTGCTGTTGAAGTCTTGATATGATTTGTTTTTCTTCCTTTATTGTATGCATTTCTATGCTAAGCCTGCTAAGGTGGTCATCATAACAAAATTTAATCTGACAGAACATTTATTATTATGCCTTTGTTACTCTGTTTTATATCCTTCGTAGGTTTGTAAAAGACGAGGCACAAATCCAAAAAAGATCATAATCGCGAATTCCATAAATCATTGTGGTTGTAGGGGTACAAATAGCAGTGGATGTCTTTAGGCCCTGTCGGAAGCTTACCTGTTCATGCTGATTTTGAATTTAGTGTTGTCCTTTCAAGGATTTTGAATTCTGAAAGATCTACCAAGGCTAAAGGACCGAGTCTGCTCTGTTATTTAACTGGAGTAAGATGGATTCATGTTTTTTTTCTAAAGGTGTTAAGCTATTTTTTTAAATGACCGATACAATTCTTCGTACAGTTACCAACAAGTCGAACTGCATATCCAAGGAAAATACTTACAGAATACTTCAAAGCGATTTATTTATGGGGTTAATAGACTAGTGGATTAAAGCATTGACTTTTGAATTTGTTGGCAGAGTAATGTGAGTTCTGTCCCTCGGCCAAATGGTAATTGCATGGAATAAATGGGAACATAGCAAGAAATAACTGAATATAAGAACAAGATGAAATATCCTTAGGCAGGGACAACGGAATGAAAACAATCTTCCCCTGTAGATTAAATAAAAGTTTCAGTTTGAAATTCCCTAAATGTAACACAGATTGACAGACCTGACGAAGGCCAGAGGGTACAAGATCCGAAACGTTGTGATAAAAACAATAAAATGAGTAAAATAGTTTAAATAGAAATAACGTAAGTATTTCCCAGTGTATCACAGACTCGACAGTTTTGTTTGTTATGTTAATTTTCTGACATTCGTCTCATTGGTAGAGTCTATTTTAACTTCTCGTCTTTTTTATCCGAATAGGAGGCTTTTTTTTATTTTTCTAAGTTTTGTATAATTTAGTTTGATGTAATTGATCTTTCATTTCTTCTGCGTTGCTTCACGGGCTAATGTTTTCCTCTGACGTGAAGTGGAAAGATGATATTGAATCGATTGCCAGGTCTCCTGCTAGCAAAGTTGCTTCAATGTATCGTGCGAGACAATTTTTCCCATCATCCATCCATGCATTGAATACGGTGTTCACATCTGGCCTGATGCTTCTGCTACGTATTTAGAGATTCTTGATAAAATACAAAGAAGAATCTGCAATGTTATTTATTCTGACTTGGCATCTCGGCTTCAGTCCATTTCCCATCGCCGTAACATAGCTTCTGAGTGTTATTTTCTTTTTATTTATATTTTCATGTGTTCTGATGAGCTTCACTTTTTGGTACCTCGACTTTACGAATTTAAACACAATACTAGATTGGCAGTTAGGTCCCATCATTTTACAGGTGAAATTGATAGATATAACGCTACGTTCTATTCTAATATTTTCTTCTATCGTACTTTTTGTTTGTAGATTCCTCTTCTGGTTTCTTGCTTTTACTGTCAACTACGATATTAATAAATTCAAATGTAACTTCAAGCGTCATCTACTGTCTCCTGGAAATACCGTCATTTTATTGCCCCCCCCCTCTGCTCATTGTTTTCTACTATTCTTTCACTCTAAGTAAATCCTGGCGTCTTTCTTGTGGTGAAATTATTAAAAAGGAAAATAATCTACATGGAATCTTTGATAAGATGTGTTGCAACTAAATTTCTTCGTTCTGTCGAGCTTCATAAGTTATTTGACAGATATGAAATAATACACAAATATGTCTTCTCGCTACTTATGTTCTGCTGAAATCAAATTTTCCAGCCTCAGTAATGAATTATAGTTCGACTTATCTTTACTTGGTGACAGTTTATAGCAACCAATTATAAATGTAATTTAGATAGAAAAAACACCTTCACTCACAAATGGCGGTGTCAATGTAGAACCTTCGTGTGGAATTTCAATATGTTTCTTGAATTTCAATATGTTTCTTGAATTTCAATATGTTAGCAAATTCTTGATCTTCTATCTCAGTCAGTGAATCAGATCTCAATTCAATTAGTAGAGGGTGATGAAAATATTAAAGGCATTTCTGCAGGAGCCGAGAAGATATTTAACCGGTATGATGACACAGTTTGAAAATGATTTATAAGATTCTCAAAGAAAAGGGTGACATTTTTCAGTATTTTTTTCTTTTTGCTATTAAGAAAGTTTTGTCACATTTGAAGATTGAAATGAAACAAATAATTCTTCGGTATTAATTGATATATTTAATCAAGATAATATTTCTCCTCATTACCAATAACATCATCCCATCTATTTGGCATTTTTTACCCCTTGTGCGCAAAATTCTTCACGTCTCAATGTAAAGGAATATTCAGTATTAGTTTTAACTTCATCGTAAGTAATAAACTGTTTTCACTCAAAATACACAATGATCTGAAAAAAATGATAATCAGATGAAGCACGGACATATGACTTAGGTTGATAAAGCGAAACTAATATATTTAGTAGCATGATCTTTTCTTGAACGATAATTTCCTTTGTACTATCATATATGAGCAACGTTACTTTACAATTAACAAATTATGGAGCCTTTTTTTTGCATTGGTTCCCATTGCCAATAATACTTTTCCGTATTATCTGCTTCCTTTTGGTTTAGTAATTTAATTAGTAATTCATAAATAACCTCCCTACAGAATCCACTCAATGCAGAATATAACATTTTTATAATTCAGTCCAGGTTTGTGAGTGGATTTCCCCTTTTTTAGTTGGTGCTAGTCATATGATTATGTAGAACTTACTTTCCAGCAATGGTGATCATTCTACCCAGAAACAGTAAGATAGCAAGTCTAATCTTCCATGGAGAGCAGACGGCGGCTCTTTGATTAAGCTGAGAAATATACAGATGTTTAGGTATACATCGACCAGGTTTATACACTTTTCCGAATTTGGGTAAGTTATTTTATGGCTTTATTGAACTTTTTTACTAATTCTCGATTAGTTTGCTTATTACTTTCCTCAAATACAGTTTACGGAAGCCCAATATGGCCATAACTTGGTTTTCCAGATTGTCACAAGCGAAACTGTTCATTTAAATATTTATTTTCATAGACTAAAACGAAAATTTCTTGCCGCTCATTGCAGAAGACTCCTTTTTGAATATATACAGCATTAAAATATCTGAAATAAGTCTGATGATCTAAACTCATTTTAAACAAGTAGACGCAATAAAAGATTTATCCACTTTGATATTAAGTAATGTTTAAAGGATGAAAAAACGTTAGAAGATAAAAGTAAGATATTTTTATTACTTGAAATCTTTGAATCAAAAATTTTAAATAAATATTTCATTAATAAATTGGCTTGTTATAGTTAAGGAAATTTTTACAAATAGATGCCAACTTGTTGAAGACCAAGTAAAATGCAAATTTAATTTCAAACACTTTTCTGCACTATATAAGACGATATTCCTAAACATTCCGTGTGTAGGCGCTCGGGCTCACCATATTAAACCGACCTTATCTCACAACGTGACTTTGTTGGGTGGACGAGTGCCAAATTACTATAAAGTAAAGTTGGAGCTTTTTAATTTCAGTATTCGTGGGAGAATTGAGCTTCAATTTTGCATTTATTTATATTGATTCCATAATATAGATTTTACTTAATTAGCTATTATGTTTCTCTAACTCTTCAAATGTTGAATGTATAACTAATCCTAATTTCTATTTTCCCATCTTTACACTATATTAATTTTATCTTATAAATTGTCCCCTGTTGTGTCACTCATGAAATAAAAATATTTTTTGTGCGGAAAGTAAGGAACTACGTACATCAAATCGTCTTTAAATTAATTGACAGCAGAAGAATTATCATTGAAATTTTAAAAGGTAAGCTTAAACATTGATTCAATGCTTAAATGCAGCGATCTTCTTATCGCGTCTACACCTCCCTAGCTATTGTGATGATGAGCAAACCAAGAATCCTCCACATGAGCTCACTTAAATGCCGCCCGATAGGGAAGCTTTTAAGCAAGCATAAAATTTTATGCTAGCTTCAAATTTTAAGAAACAAAAGGAAAATAAGAGTTACTCCCCTTGAACCATGAAAGCAACGATAATGGCTAGTATAATATATACTATATATTTTTAACCTCGCATAATCTGGCAATCCTGACTCTGAGCCCAACAAAAATCGTTCCTTGCCTCGAACTTTTCTAGAGATTTTGAATGAGCTTTTGAATCATTGAAATTGGGCCTGTGGGAGCTTGACACACCTAGGCACAAACATACACACATACGCTGTACTTTATATATAAGATATAAGGTGTTAATAAAACCAATATATCCATTGATTGGTTTTAATAACACCTTATACATGACCATTTAGTTACCAGTCGCATTCTTTTTGCATCTTCTATATATTTTTAATTTTATATGATCTATGTTTAAAGTATTGTTTGATCGATTTATTTAATTTGGTTTGATCTATATAATTTTAATAATTTTGTTAGATCAATTTGTTTTCTTTTCATTTATTTCTTAAAGATCCATACTATTTACCGACAATAAAATTGTGAAATTCTAACTTTTAACTCACAAAGTGTGCGGTCTTGTTAAATTACTTTTCCTTTCATAAAGGAAATGTCATGTGTCTTACGTTAACATTGTAGCAAACTTACATTTGTATAGAATATAACGTCTAAGCTGTCGACAAATTTAAATCTAAATTGTCTAATAACCAGTTATTTACTAAAGCCTGGCAAGATGTGTTAATACACATCGAAACATGATTGCATTTGTGTAGCGTTATTCACATATTTTGATGAAATATCCTAACTCATATATATATATATATATATATATATATATATATATACACTTTTAAACTGAATGTAAGGGATGTGTGTCTGTATCTAGAGTTATAGGGATATTTTTCCCAAACACGGACAGCACATTGTGGCCGTGTTCGAAGTTAATGTTATTGAGCGTTGATTTTTTTTTTCTTTTTTATTATTAGAGCTTCCATTATTTTAATCTATCTTTACCCTTATACGAGATTATTATGATTATCTTGTTATTATTGTTATGCTGGTTATTATTATTATCAGATTGGGTCTGGTAAGTTTGTGTGAGTGTTTAAATGAGTTCTGATGGAGCTGTGGTTGGATAGGTGTAACGTAATTCATCTGGATAGGCATGTAATAGTGTGACCGATGTAATTATTTATGAGTTTGGTTTGATCAGGCACACAGTTTCTTAGGGGCATTTGAACAGATTAATAATGTTGGTTCTTTGTAATTTTGATTTTGCAGGTGTATTGTTATTTTTGGAGATAAGGTTAGGCATTTTAAATTTTTTATGATAGGTAATTAAACTTTTTTGTTCGGGTCAACTGGGGTTGTGTTTGTTTTATAATATTTCTAAGTTGTTTATAGCTGATGTGCATTTGGCTTTTGCAGAAGATATTTATGTTATTGATTCCTTTGTGTGTTCAGTATCATTATTATTAACTTTGGAAAGAAATAGTATAATCTGTCGGTCGATGAGATAGTTAGGAAAACCATTATTAACTAGTGTCTGTTTTGCCTTGTTGAATTCTTTAAAGAAAAGTAGATGAGAGGATGAATTCTAGCGCGATTTTTTAGAAAAATTTTGATCACTGCTATTTTGTATCCACGTAGCGAACATATATTTTGGGATTAGCAAACTGTCTAAATGCTGAAAAAATAGTGAAAAAGATGTCTTGTTTCTTCAACTCCTTCTGGTCAAGGATTAGAAAATTTTGAACGGCCCTCTTGTGTGTGAGTGGATGTGTCTGTGCGTGCACTTTATATTCAATTTAACAAATTGTATTAAATTCAGCCAAGAAATCTGTTTAATTTCTGAGATGAGGAGTTACTGGACACATTGGAAACAGAGAGAGCAATAAGAGAGCAGTACTAAAAATAAGAATTAGACAATTTATCCCTAGGCCAGTGGAACGGGAACAATCTAGCCTGGTTGATTAAATAAAGGATTCAGTTCAGAATTCCCTATAGGTTACCCAGATCTATATACACCTGATGAAGCCTGTAGGGCAAAACGGCCGAAACTTTGTGATAACAACGGCAAATTTGAGGACAAAAATCCGAATGTAGATAGGATAAATAAAGTCTGTTTAATTGTTATCATATTTTCCTAACCTTCGGAAAATTCGTTGCCTATCCGGATGGAAATTATAGATAAACTGTTCCAAGTTCATGCTTTGCTTTTTATTTCTTCTTCTTTTGACTGTCTTGGCCAGTATCAAGAACTATCAGTATGATAAGCAAGGAAAGCTTACTAGTTTATTTACTCGTTATAAAACTTATACTATTACTAGTTTATAAATCTCATACTATCTTGAAGCACTACTAATTCGCATAATCATACTAATTTTTTTTATCTACATGAAGATGTGTGAGGATAAAAGGTTACGAGAAAATTACGTCAGTCGTTCGTTAATTCAGTATCATTTGCTGAAACTAAACATTTAAAATAGTTTTATTGGATTAAAACAATTTACGACTAATATTTCTTTCATCTAAAGTTTAAATACTCATTTTGTCTGTCCCCGGGTAAGAATTAACTGGATAGATCGGAATTAAGCGAAAACCACTCGACGTGATTCGAACTCGAATCCATTTTGCTTCTGTTAACCATTATTCCGGGTATGTCTACTTTACTACACGAACTGCACCAATTGTAATGAAGAACAGCTACAATTGAAGGTGTAGCAATAGTTTAAAAGTTAATAACTCCTCTCGGTCACATAAAACCGTTTGTTTTATCACTTAAGATAGTTCTACAGACTACACACCAAGGAATTACAGCTTATTTGAATCCGCACGTGCAAAGAATCTGGGAAATTATCCCGACGTTGTTTGGAAACTCATCTTTTTTTTACCAATAATTTCTTCTGAAAGAAAAGAAAATATGTTCCATTCTCTATTTGAAGCGCACACGATAAACAAATGCTCCCAAACTTCTTTCGCTTAAACACTTTCGTCGATCGCGTGAGCAAAAATTCAAAATTTATCATCATAATAAAAATAATTAAAAGAATTTTACAGAATTCGCCAAAATATTTATTGAATTCTCAGAATTCAGCGAAGTATCTTTTTAGCTTTCTGTTTCCTCCAATCATTAAGTTCTATTCTTATTGATATTTTTTTATTTTTTTAAAAACAGAAAATGTAAAAATAATCCATACAAAACAATTTTTTTCAACGTAACAACACTGAAAAAAATAGATTGTTTTATCCCTTTCTTTTTATAACTCTTCTGTTGCATTTGAACCTAACTGTGAATCACTATCGTTTATGCGTTCATGGTTTCGTTTGAATTTGTGATGAGTTACTAGAAAACAGCTTAAAAAACAAGAATTTTTTTCAGTATTTTGTTGTTCTGTCAATTTTAAAGGACAAAGTCCAACAAAAGAAAAGTATCGACTCAAAATGGGAAACAAAAAATGAATGATTTGCCATTATTAAAAAAATTATACTGTCATCACTTTCAATTTCAGTGAAGAAGAAGAAGAAGAAGAAGAAGAAGAAGAAGAAGGCCATTGTTATCGAGAATTCCAGTGGCGGTTGTTTTGATGGCAATGGGGAAATTAGTTTTGAAAATAATGGGATACCTTCTCTTTTAATAATAATAATAATAATCTCGTGGCAGAACCGAAAGATCGATCCACTCTATATTAATAAAAATAACAACAAGAAGGAAATTAACTTTGAAAGTTTCCCAAAAATGACAACTCGGCAGAAACAGCGTCTCACTGTGAGATGTTTAAGCAATTTTAATTCGTCCACACAAACAAATGTTATCAACGAAAGTCGTGACTCTCATGAAGAATGGAAAATGTAAAATTCTTTAGAATTTTGAAATGAATTACCGTCAAACACTTTGAGTAAATGTAGACATTGGAAGCCAGAAAATCTGCCAGATAAGTGAAGTCATCATTCATAAAGCATGAAAATGAAACCGGAAAACTAGATTTACTCAGATATAAAAACGCAGAAAAAAAAAACTTAGTAAAATTGACAGGTCTTCTATTCTGATGACTGCGTTTGCGTCGGTCTTGGTGTAGATATAACCAACACAAGACTAACATTTAAACACCTCTATTTTGATATACTAGTGAAGTGTAGCGTGTTTCTACTGAGAATGTATATATAACACTCAACGTGTTTTAAAAATCAATGCTGAACAAAATCAAAATGCAATACAGAGGCTAAAATTTTATAAAATATTTATTCCATAGAAATAAAATACTAAATTTTTGACTGAAGAAATGTATGACTTTCGTTGTCCAGAGAGTCGACATTTTGAATCAAAAATGATTACTTACTGGACTAAGCCAATATGTAAGTGAAGGAAATGATAGAGAAGTCTTCTGTTGAAAATATGAACTACTGCAGTAAGTACTAGACTGATAGCTGCCGCTGTTGTTACTACCGTATCTTTTCTACTGTGTCCGGAGGCCTGAACTTCCGACATTTAAATGCACATGATAAATAAATGACTTTAAAATATACAAAATTTCTATATAATTATACTTAAATAATCAATCGAATATTCCTCATCCTTCTTTACCGAAGCAAGGCGATAAAGCCACTAAGATTCAAGGATGACTGAGAGTGTAAGGAATAGACAAGACACTAAAAAAACAGCTTTCAAGACGAGAAAAGATACCGTCTGACATTACATTTAAATTTTTGAAAATCGTAGTTGACAAGAAACTAAAAAGACGGAAGAGAGTCCCACAAGCGATAAGTGTGAGAAAAAAAATATTAACATAGAACTTACGGTTTTATCTAGCCATTTCAACTGTAAAATGATGAAATATTATTTGCAAATAGAAAAAATGTGGCACAAGGCCAAAAGGAGGACGACTGCTCTTCAATCTGTCATCTTAAACTTAGCGAGTCACGATTACTGATCCAATCATAGCACAGTATTCCTTACACTAAAATAACATATTCTTTTTTTTTTTAACTTTTCTCCCCAAGTGTCACTAGGATAAAAGGCGTTACAGAGAGTGGGAGCAAGATTAAAGAGGCGTGATAGAGGAAAGGGTGATGAAGAGAAGGACGGGGAATAGATCAAGGCATCTGGAGATGTCGATTGACATTGCATTTGAATAGTTGGAGATTATAGCTATCAGGGAAGCAGGTATGAGAAAAGGAGTTCCACAGATGGGAAGTGAAAGACATGAAGCTATTGGAGTAGAAGAGACGGCTACATTTAACTGTTTCGACAGTGAAAGGTTGGGACTGAGATGCGAACCTAGTGGTACGTTTAAATTTATGCAATTTAGGAACTAGCGAAAGTAGCTCGTCTGATCAGTTACTGTGAAAGTAATTGTAGAAAAGACAGAGGGAGGCGACGGCACGTCTGTGAGAGAGCGACTGTAAACGAGATGCCATTTCAGCGCCAACTACATTACCTCTGGATTTTGTTGAGGACCCTAAGACGAACAGTGGGGACTCTAAACCATATATGACAGCAATATTCAATGCAAGGGCGAATGGTTAATTTATAGATTTGAAGGATGGACTCGGGCGAGAAAAACTTTCGACACAAAGACCAAAATTTCCTTGCGGTAGATGAAGCTATTGATTCAATGTAATTGTTCCATTTCAGGTCACTGGAAAGTGTGTGACTAAGCAGTCGCAAAGAAGTGCTTTCGTAGAGTTGAGCATCAGACATTCTAATGGGAGGCAAGAAGAGTTCTCTGTGGTAGGTAATAGAGAGAAGATTTTTTTTTAGACATTCTTACTACATCCATAGTACCTCCAAGTCTCTATGAAGTCGTAACTAGTTCCTATATGTACAATTTATCTGTGTGGGGGAGGGAGATACATTGTTATATCTAAAAATGTAATTTCAGTGAATATTTACAATGATTACAAGAGAAGGAAGTTCATCAGAAGTATGCTCGTCTAAATATTTATAGAAAAAAAAACACAGGAAAGCAAGGCTACAACGATGGAAAAATGAATGAAGCCAAGAAATCATCTCAGTACTGATAACTTTTCTTCGATAAATTTCATCAAGAATCTCTAAATATATAGCAGAAGCACCAGACCTGATGTAGCAACAATATTCAGTATACCTACGAATGGCAGACTTATAAAGATACAAGATAGATTTTGGTCATAAAAATTATCTTGCACGATACAGTGAACCAAACTTTCCTAGCAGCAATTGCTTCAATATAATCGTTCTTATCGATCCTAGTGGAAAACATTAGAAGTTTAGCATCAGCCATGCTAGTGGAAGGCAAATGAGGTTCTTTAAGATGATTACACCAAAAAACTACATAATTCCGACTTTTTATGACGGTATGAATAAAGTTATAAAATGAGATTGAGTGCCAGAACATAGCTTAACTTCGAAGATAAATTACAAAAAAAAATACGCATACACTAACAGAACAAACATTTATTGCATACGTCTGCAATACAGACTAGAACCGAAGACGCACTATCGAACACAGAGAATCCAAAAACAAAACTACACTTCATCCAATATCCAGCTATTTATATATTTCTCGACATATTATTTTTAAAATGATGTTCACCCTGTACAAGGCCCAAGAGCCACTCGAGGTAGAGGGTTATAGAGTAAGAGGCACAGTTTATGAGGATATGTGGGGAAGATAACGACTTGAAAAGGTTAAGATTGTAGTGATCGGGGAAGCATCCGCTTGGGAGTCGGTTCAACAAAGATTATAAATCAAAAGAAATGTTAAAATATAAAAAAACAGCCTGCATGAATCATCGGTTGAACATTAAACCCTAAAACCTACTTAAAACCAGTCCGATTTTTAATGATGGTATCTTGATGTTGTCAACAAGTGACGACTATTATTGATGTTTGGAGTAAGGGCGTTAACTCTTTAATCAAGACTGAAATATTTCCAACATAGAATGCTACAATATATATAGCAAGTAAAAAATAACGTTGTTTTATGAAATAAAAACGAATAGCAGTATCGTTGACTCTTGCCACCAATTATCTGATTTTAGAAGGAATATTCAATTAAAGGAGATAAATTAGAAGCAAGGACATAGCGAAATTGAGTACATGTTAGGCCTGTTATTGTATTGCCGGATTTTATTGTCAAGGTTCGTTGACTTCTACTGATACACGGAGACTTACAGTAACCAAGGGCGCGGCATCATTAACTGTGAAACCTCCGAAGTCATGACATCAAATAAAACGATGTTATGGTAATTTTAGCCGTTTCCCTACAAGGAAACATTTGACATATATTAACCGAAGAGCCAGTAGTTTTGCTGATTGAAAATTATAAAATATCTTTCTTAAAACACTTGTTTAAAAAGATAGTCTTTTCAAGTGCAGTAGCTGTTATCGCCAGAAACAAATCAGCAAAGCCAGACGGAATTGTAATGGAGATACTGACAGCCTTAATTGATTTCAGCATAGACAATGATCATAGAAATAATAAATGAAATCTACAACATTTGTGACATACCGGAAGTCTTAAGCAGATCTATTTTCATAGCACTGCCTAAGAAGCCATCCACAAACAAATGTGAACTGCATCAGACAATCAGACTAATGAGCCACATAACAAACCTCATCATCCGAATTCTGATTAATAGTGCGCGCAGCAAAATCAGACCGGATTTAGTAGAATAACGGGTTGGTCAAAATCACCAGAACAAGGAACGCGATATTTATACTCACAATGTTAACAGAAAGAGCAATAAATAAACAGATGTATGTGTATCTGTGTTTTATAAAATTACGTAGTGTCGATCGATAAGATACACCACAAATATCTGTTCGAGCTGCTCAGAAATCTAGACATATTCGGGAAGGATATCAGAATAATCAAGAATCTATACTGAGAGCACCTGCATATGGATAGAAAATGAGTTCAGCAGATATACAAAATAGAATGGGATGTAAGATAAGAATGTGTCTTCTCACCGGATTTATTCAACCTATTCAGCGAGACAATTCTGAGAGAATTAGATATGTTAATAGCAGACACAGAAAAGAAACTACAAAAGCTCCTACAAATGGTAGCAAAGGAAAGCAAGAAGAACGGACTAAGTATAAACTACCAAAAGTCAGAATGCATGGTTATCAGCAAAAGGATGACCTTAAAATGCAAATTACAAATCGGGGATGCTAAATTCAAACAAGCACAAAAATTTAGATATATGTAAAGTGTTCTAACAGGGGACAGAATGTGCGGCACCTAGATCCGAAAACGTATGGCCAAAGATGTTTTCCAAAAGTTAAGCAGAGTATGAAGAGACAGAAGCATTTCGTTAGAAACAAAGAAAAAAGTATTGAACTGTTAAGTGATATCTGTCCTCCCATATAGCAGTAAATTCTGGACAATCTCCTCAAAGATTAAAAAGAGATTTCAATCAAAAGAAATGTGGTTCTACAAAAAGTTGCTGAAATTACCATGGGCCGAACATATGAGTATGGACGACGTTTTAGACAAAATGGAAGCTAAAAGGAAACTTAAAATACTTAATATCAGAAAGAGACAACTGAAATTTCTGGGGTACACAATAAAAAAGGGGGACTTGGAAAGTAGACAGATTGAGGGAAAGAGGGACAGATAATATCATAGGGTAACATACTTGATGAACTTGAGTAAATGTATGGTAGACCAGGGTTTGGGAGAAATAACAAAAAGACAAAACTTATTATGAGCTACAAGGGACAGGTAGATGTGGGGGTCCACGATCGCCTACGTCCTGAAGGGACACGGAACATAAAAGAAAAAAAGAAGCTGTTATCACGCTTTCCAATACTGATGGGAGTTTAATTCCTAAACCTTTTAGGGTTTTTTTTGTTTTTTTTTTTTGTTTTTTTGTTTTTTTGCTTGGGGGTTGCGTGAACATTTCAGTAGAATATGCAGTAGATTTACTGGTTGAAAATTATAAAATCTCTCTTTTAAATCATTTTTTTATGAAAATAAGCTTTTCAGGTGCAGTAGCTGTTATCGTGCTTTGTAAATGAGCTTTCCTTCCTAACCTTTTGTTTAAAGTAGTGTGAAATGCCAACATTATCTTCTCTTCGAATAAGATGTGTTATCCATTTTTATACGAGATAATTCAAGTAACAAACACCTAAAGAAAGCTGTGAAGAGTCATAATCACCCATATCCGGAAAAGACATGGCATAGGGAGAAAGAGAAACAAAGAAATATGTATTGGGAATACAAATATCGGTTAATAAACCATGAGTTATGATGTTCCAAAACTGATAATGTTTTTGACTTTTATCGCTAAGACAATAGTGTAGTTTTTGAGTTTGTCTCTAAACCGTAATCAAGCGAGTTAACGCAGGTTAGCTATGGACACAGAGGAGCCGGTATTTATAAGTATTTTGCGGGATTTGCTTAAACAGTTCATTTGGAGAATATCCAGTAGCATATGCCCTCGGACCCAAACCATATCGAGAGGAAAGTTATAAAGCTCATGAAATTTGCGCAGTATTTATTTTTTCTTCAATATTCTTTGCCAAATTAAAGGTTCTCGTTATACTCAAGTGCGTGTTATACAGCGGAAAATACTGTAAATATCTAAGTTATCCGACCAGATATAAGTGGAAACAGCTGTGAAATATAGTGACAAATATAACAATAAATAGTTCATCCCATTATATCTTAAAAAGAACTGGATGAATTGGAAATACAAAGGTAAATTTCAAGATATAACTGAATTTGTATTTATAGAAATATTGTTGCGAAGAGGACATCTGATGAGCGAAACTGAATCCTTATTAATAGCAGCTCCGAAAAACACCATACGAAACAATGGTCTTCTTCTTTTATGTGCCGTGTCCATTCGAGACGTTCGCCATCATGGCACGCCACAAGTTCCTGTTCTTTGTAAATCTTAATAAATGTTGTCGTTTTTTTTATCTCACCTAAACCTTACTCCGCCATCTATTCACTAGATAGGTTATGCGATGTTTCCCTGATAAAATAGACATGACACAAGAATATCCAAATGCAAACTGTGTGCGAAGGGAAGACGAATTGATTAATTGACTGATTTTTTACGGCTTATCAACACTTTGTGGAGTATTTAAAGCAGAAAAATATTTTGGATTGGATGATAATTCTTTTTTTATGGATGAATAATGCATTAACAATTTTTTTATGATAACAATGATTTTTCCAAATACAATACTTACTATTTAACCCATAGCTGGAGGGAAAGCTAGATTCATATCTTTCCCAACGGCATTTGTCCATAAGTGATTTAAAAGAAATATCCGGTAATTCTAACTCACTTCTCAGATTTTCTCATTCTGAGCCGTTCACCTTTACATCACCGATACACCCACGAAGAAAGAAAAAAAAAGATTAATCATATAAAAGATAATATTCAAATAGAATACTACTGTAATGTTGTCTTTGTTCAAAAAAGCCGTGAATTAGGAAAGGCCTAGTATCGAAGGAACAGGAGACTAGGTAGAGGAAACAAAGCAGAAAAGGTTTATTAAATAGTCATGCATAGAAAGGAAAACTTGAGTAAACCAACTACTACTCAAATCCTACTCTAACGTGGCTACTTGCCATATTTATAAGTTGGAGCAGTCTATTGTCAGAGTAGTAGAGAATAGTAGGAGGTACTATGATTCCTACTCTACAACAAATAAAAAGATAAACACTACTCCAATGGGATAATGACCTACTGAGTCTGTGTAAGTAGCAAATATTTCACCATACATAACAATATGTGACGAAACTATACAAAATCTGTCCGATGGAATAAAAATAATATTTTCCGAAGAACCCAGACGAGGCTATGCCTACGGACTGCGTCTGGTTTAGGAAAGTAGACAAAATCGACCCCGTGTATGCGGACTCTACAGGGGAAATTTTGTCCGAGGCTAGGTATAAAAACCGACTTTGTGTGACATCCCTCTTTGTGGGTAGAATTGGGTAAGTACCAGTCACACATACATTAGGCAGTTTACTGCCAGGCTGGGGACACACTTGTCTAAGTCTCTGCCTTCGGGCAGAGAAGAACCCAGAAAAGCCTACGGACAGAGTCTCGTCTGAGCAGATAGACAGACACAAACCGTGTCTGAAGGGTCCAGGAGGAAATTTTAATCGAGACTACGGTTCCAGAATCACACCACATAAAAACCGACCTTGTCACATTCCTACATTAGGTAGCTCACTGCCACGTTTGCGACACTCGTCGAACTCTCTGCCTTCGGGCACATAAGAAGCCAGACGAAGCTATGCCTACTGGCAGAGTCTCGTCTTCGAGGTTGACAAACTTGACCTCGTGTATGAGGGCTTTACAGAGAAGTTTTGCCTGAGCCTACAGGCTCGAAATCGACCCACATAAAAAACGGCCTTGTCACACATCCCTTCTTGTGGATAGGAGTCTATAAATAGCAGTTGCCCCTACATCAGGTAGTTTGATTCCAGGCTCACAACACACTTGTCGAACACACTGCTTCGAGCTGAGATGGACCTAGAGGAGGCTATGAATACGTCTCGTCTTGAGTGGTAGAGAAACCTGAACCCGTGTATGCTGGGTATACGGAGAATTTTTGGCCGAACCTACGGGCTCGGAATCGCCCTACATAAAAACCGACTTTGTGTCACATCTCTCCTTGTGGGGAGGATTGGTTAATTACCAGTCGCGCCTATATCAGACAAGTTGCTGCCAGGCTCGCGACACACTTGTCTAACACTCTCACCCTTCAGGGCAGGAAGAAAGCCAGACAAAGTTATAACTACGGGCCGAATCTAGTCTGAGGAGGTAGACAAACCCGATCCCTTCTAAGCCCCACGTCGCCCCATATAAAAACGGAGATTGTGTCACACTACACTACTTGAGGGCAGGAATGTGTAAATACTAGTCGCACTATAAAAGGCAGTTCGCTGTCATGCTCGCGAAACACTTGTCGAACTCTCTGTTTTCGGGCAAAGATGTACCCAGGCGAGGCTTTAGCTGCGGTCAATGTCTCGTCTGGGATAAGCAGGCAGGTTTGGTATATACCCGTCGAATCGCAATCAGGTTTGTTTTTGGTTCAGCACAAGTTTAGCGGGACGAAAATTTAGATTATTTTTTTTTAAGAACTGTTATTTCAGCTCAGCATGAAGATCAGAACTGATAGAAAGCGTTTGGTATCTGCAAATTTCAGCAAAATGTGAGTAACTGTCGAGACTTGTTCGCGTGGACGTGACAGGCCTTGACTTCCTTTTTTAGAGTCCGCTTAAGCCACAACGGAGCGTTTTCTTGTTGTGCCCTCCTATGGTTAAGATAGCCTCTTCTTGTGTACATAGTTAATGTGAGTATGTGTAGTTTCCGTTCTGTTCCTGGTTTCTCTTCTTTGTCAGGATCCAAATCGCGATTCCCAACCTCCCCAGTTTGTTTTTGGCCTCATTTTTCATCCCGTCTGGACCAGTCTTTGAATTTCGCACGCGCATATTTATCCTTTACTCTCCATTACTGAGTGGGCTTCTTGAATTTGGCTAAAGACAGAATACAGCGGCCACTCCTATTTTTTGTGAGGGTGGAAGGGTCTTACTAACATCTCTTGTTTTCAGTTTGTTATTCTGATATATTTTATTTTGTTTTCGGTTTCATTCCTTCTCCCTCATTCCATAACATTGATATAATTTTATATATTTTTATATACATGTTATGGGAACTTACCCATAATAATAATAATAATGGACTATTCCATACTTAATAAATACTGCGCCTCAGGAGTAGGCAAGGAGTCAGTAGCGTCTGTAGTTCAAGTCGAGTCAAGAGTCGAGTCACAGGCAGTCCGAACAGAGTCGCGTCCAGACATTACTACAAGACATTGGAATAGTGATACTGGTCGAGACTACATTGTTCTCTCTACTAAACCTGATTGTTCATACTAACACTTTTACTTCTTCTGTATATATTCCTGTTTGTAATATATCTATGTTATTCCATACCTGTGTTCGAGTTCTTCTTTATTGGTTCTACTTTGGACTATCGCCGTGGTACAAGGAACAGGACCATAACAATACAAAATTGAATATTTTTATGTCATGGGGTGTTTTGTAGGTTCACTGTGAACTTGTAGTATTGGATTATATATATAGAATTGAATGATGAGGGATGAATTTTTGTGGTGAATGATAAATTGTAACGAATGAATGTGTCATGATTCTGTTTAGCTAGGTATAAGATAGTTAGTGCCGACCAGCCTTAACCCAGTTCCCCCTTTTATGCCTTGGCCACAATTACTGTATTCAGTCAGTAATAAAAACTAGTAGCATCGGAGTCAGTTCTAGGCTCTCGACAAGACAAAACTGTCTTCGAGCAGAGGTGACAAGACCTCCGTCTTCGGGCGAAGGATGACTCGGTGATGGCTGTGACTCGGCTGTGAAAAACAGACAAGTTGGTACCAGGCAAATCTCTGGCCTGCGACTGACAAGACCTCTGTCTTCGGGCAGAGGGCGAGTCAGTTGGGACTCTGTCTTTGCATAGAGAGTTAGCTGAGAAAAACAGACAAGTACGTGGGCTGGGTAAATTTTGACCAGTGACCATGGTGGAAACGCTTGGGTTTCCCCACATAAAACTTGACCTTGTGTCACACTTTTCATGGAAATATTTGTAGAAAAGACAGAAGAAAGCCACTTCACGTCGGTGAGAAAGTGACTGAAGTCGAGATATCAAGTTCAGATATCAAGTCAAGATCGATTACATTAAGAGAACGAGTAATCTGAGCACATGCAATCATTCAAACCTCGGCGATGAGCACCAGATGGGCCCCAGTGTAAAGATATAAGAAATAATTGAAGCCTTGTTTCGAAAGGACAGACATTCGAATGAAACTTTTTAAAAATGTGCAATGTCAGTTTATGTATAAGAAAATTAATGGAAAGAAAAATAATCTTATTAACAGAGGAAAAATTAATTAAGATACTGACTGAGGATGACCATCATTGGAAGATTCAATTAAACAGAGAGAAATGCACGACACAAATACAAGTGAATTCCTGAGGGAAATCAATAAGATTTTCTAGATAATACTGAATAGTGATTTTTAAACTGTAAAAAAAAATAAAATGTGAAACCACGTGACCTGTCTGAAAATTGAGCTTTTGCTAAACCGAACAAGAAAAAATATACATCGTTAAATCGACAGGGCAATAAATTAATGACGACCTCCAAAGATCTATATTTCATTTATGATATAGGCGACTCTATATAGACGACTCTATTTAAAGGCAAAAGAAGATGGAAGCACACTAATTTTATATTAACGCTATAAAATAAAAGGAACAATTATGGAATTCATATAACCAAGCCACAAAAAAAGGAATAATAAATATGGTGCGAAAATACAAAGTACAAGAAAGAGGGGGAAATAAATTAATGTAACATAATCTAGATGTCCAAACTAGGAGCAAAACAAAGACGGAAATTCAAAAGACAAATTCCTGAGATTGAAAGCATTTTTAATTTTCCGTCAGATTTTAAGAAGTGGATTAAGCTGAATAATTTTCAGTACACTTCTTTTCTATGCATATATAATAGTCTCTCCCTCTCGTCGTCGACGTATGGTGGCCCAGCAGCTCTGAGAACCAAACAGCCAGATACCCACACTTAGCATCTGATTCTTGTGGTGAAGGCTTGAGCAAAATCATCCACACTTTTCTAAAGAACTCAATACAGATGCACGCCCCAGGTTTTAAATTCAGAGTTTTCCTCTTAAACTGGTTGCCAACCAAGGCGAAAGAGCTAGTCCCTCCTAGTATTTAACCCATAGAGAGGGGAGAAAGGTATCCATATATTTATCAAGGATATTTGCGCATACTTGACTGGAATTCGAAGTTGACTCTCCCATTTCTCTTTCCAAAACTCTATTCATTACACTACTCACACATCTTGTATATATATATATATATATATATATATATATGTGTGTGTGTGTGTGTGTGCGCGTTGTTAACAAATTAATTATTTTTGCTCATTGATTATTCTGATGAAGGTGGATGATAATATGAAATATCTTCAAAAAAGAAAAATTGAAAATCATTTACAAGTAAAGACTTTTGCAGCTTATGAATAAGATATTGTGAAGGATCAAACCTGTCAAGAGTGGTTTGCAAAATGTCATGCTAAATTTTGTCACTGATTCACTATCTTCAGAATTTTAAGTTATGGAGATTAAATGAAGACATTGCTTGAAAATAATCACCATTTTATAGTCAACAAGCTCAAAATAAACAAATTATGAGTCGATTTTTTTTTTTCCGATTTGGTTATGTTAGTCGCTTTAATGTGTATCTTCCTAATTATAGCAACCAAAAGAATCCCAGAATTAGTGAAGAGAATGATCATAAGATCCCATCCTCAATCTTAACCTGATATCTCTTTTTTTGAATTAACATTTACAGAATTCCGTTGATAGAGAGATGCAAATTTTTGATAGACTACAAAAGGCACCTAGATCAGTCCTTTACTTAGAAATATGAAATTAAAAAATATCAAAGTATTAAACAAAACAATACTGGTGTTATTAATAGAATTAAGGTCAAAAATAAAAAATCTAATCAAGTATTTTATTAAGGAATTTATTTAATAAATCGAACAGCCATTTCCAAATAGCCTTTTCCCACACATGCAGACACACACAGATATAAACACACACACACAGAGACATATATATATATATATATATATATATATATATATATATATATATATATAACTCCCATAAATGTCTGTTCGTAAACTTATTTGTGGAGTTATGTGTGTTGTTCTGCTTTACGTTGTATCGTCTTCTCTAAATGCTGATCTCTTGTAAGATGTAAAACATATTTCATCAACAGCTCCGTCCATGTCTTCTGCAATTGGTGGAATCATTTTAGCTTTAATATTAGTTAACGTTCTCCAGAAACGGAATATTCAACTCTTAATTTATTTAAGAACTGGTTTCATATAAAATCTGAAATTGCTCTCTCTGTATTTTTCATGAGTAAAAATGTTTAGACGTTATTTTTATCAAAAAGGATCCAATTCCACTCCAGTATTTGTTATTATGCAAGAGAAAAGATGTGATTCAATAGAAATATACTTTTAAAATAATGAATTTTAATGAATTAAAAAAAATGAATGTTTTATTTCTTATTTAAAAATGTTATTAGCGATTGACAAATTCGCATGATAGATAGATAGATAGATAGATAGATAGATAGATAGATAGATAGATAGATAGATAATCAACTGAATGAGCTAGCTAGCTAGCTAGATAGATAGATAATCAACTGAATGAGATAGATAGATAGATAGATAGATAGATAGATAGATAGATAGATAGATAGATATTAATATGGACATAGAGAAACAAAACGTGACAAAAGAAAACTTTTGTCTTTAGTTAAGTCACAAAATTGCCTTAGGTAAAAATTATTTTTTTTGCAACAAATATTGAATTTTATTTAATAAAATCTACGAAAATAGAATATGATAAGATTAAAAGTAAATGAGAATTCATATCATTTTGTAGATTTGGGGAAATACGCAGTAATTCAGTAAATAAAAAATGCTTCAAAATGAAAACACGATAGAAAAGATGATCATTGACTTTTTTTTAAGAGTCTTCTATATGTCTTCGTGTGCGAGCGAACAAACACGACATTCTAAAAAAAACGTGCTTTGTATATAATACTGAGTGAATGTTGGCCGCAAATATTCATTCAGACAAATTTTGTTAAAGACAGCAGACATGCAATTTAATATTTCATTTTTTTCGTTTGGCGGATTAGTTTTGTATCTTGGTTGTTGAAGGTGTAAACAAATTGTCACGCGACACTTCAGAGTTTCAAAACACAAAAACAAAATACATCACACTCATGAAATAACACAAACACCTAATATCATATCAAATATGTATACTACCGCACGAACTTTAAAGTTAATATAATTTCTTTCTTTCCTGAATTCACATGAAGCTCGGAATCTTAACAAGAATTAGCACATACTGTGGACAGTTCCTTACACCCTATATATGGAAAATAATCTGACAACAGTAAGAACTTCTTAAAAGCTATTATCGGGATTACTTTTAATTTTGTATTTAACAAAATTTTCTTTGGACAGAATATACTAAGATGTTCGGGATATTATTGAACATTCGATATGGTAACTAGACTTTTTGAATTTAAGTGCAGTATTAGACTGGCGTCGAGATCGCATCAATTTGCAGTTGAGCTTGATAGACATAACAGTAAATTATATACTAACATTTTCTTTTCTTCCACATCTTGATGGGGAACTCATTTCTGGATGTATGATTTCCTGCCATCTTTAATCAGCAAAAATTTAATTGCAATGTCAGTCGATATCTGCTGTCCTCCTGGATACACTTTCATCTTCCCGCTCATTACTAATGTTTCTGTTCCTAATTCTTCCACATCCACCCCTTGTCTCTGGGTAGTTTTACTACTTTGCATAGAGTGATACCAATTAAATAATAAGATTTCAACACTGGGAATAACATATCAACTACGGTCCAATGCTCAGGAAACTGAATCTAGAATTAAATTACCATCTTTTCTATTAAGTTGTTCGGGATGTTATTGCATATTTCAACGCTGTGAATTATGTGTCAACCAACCAAGGAAAAGGAAAAGGGTGAAAGGCAGAATTAGTTTATCGTCCGTTTCTCTCGGACATAGAACCCTTTCTTTATCTTTTTATAGTGACATTTGGAAAACATGATAATGGGGAATGTTTCATGAGCTTTTGGTTAATAGACTGCGAATGCTAACCTTTCATATTTTTTTTTCATTTATATACTTTGCTATTTGATACAGGATGTTCTCCCTTTTGTTATATTTACGACATTTCTCCAGGTGTCTGTTGTCTTACTGTGTAACATTTGAATTCCAAATCGTAACCTTTATTCAATCCTAAGCGTATTTAAATTATTCTCTTTCGACTTTCCATGCTTACGGAACATTTCATATTTGCTAGTTTTATCCCCTTTGTGTCGCTTGTCTGTTTCTTCTCCTAAAAGGAAATATGTTTGATTAGATTAACCCATTAACTGCCAAATTTTTAATGCGCATTTTAGGACCAAATAGGCGTCTTAGGAGTTTATTTATTCCTTATGTTTAATTTCAGTAGTCACCATTGTCGTTTTTATAGAAACAAGAATATCAAATATATATGTGTATAAAACATCAAAAAATAATATTGATTAGAAATTTTAAAAAATACTTTTCAAAATAGTCATTATTTTTCTACTCGTGAAATGTAAAATTACGACAGAAAGTGTCTTTTTCCAGCTAATAATAAAACCTTTAAAGGCTAAGTGCTGTAAAATATACCTCTGCAAATGCAATGTATATAAGCAATTCAATGTAAATACAACGAATAACATGGAGTGAGTTTAATTTTAACAGATCTTAAAATAGAGCTCATGACAGGTAATGGGTTAAATCCTTTGTGTAGGTTATATCATCTGCTTCCCTTGTGGATCTGACGGTTCTGTAAATCATTGGGAGAAACGGATAAACGACACAAAAGTGTTAAAACTGATAATATTAAATGAAATATTACCGACAAATATAAAGCAAAATGAGCACATTACACCCATGCAAGAATTCACCCAATTTACAACTCAAGAGCCACTCCTGGTAGATGATTCCTGTTAAAATGTTAATGATTAAGGAAATATGTAATAGTTTAGGTGGTAAGAAATGATGATTATAAGGATAACGAAGATAGATAACGACTTGAAGTGTTAAAAATTGATATTTTCTAGGAAGTACCTGTACAATTCGGCTTAATGGGAGAAGCATAACCTGTCTAATCTCTAAAGGTTTGAACTTGTGGAATTAAAGAAATGAGCTCATCTGAATGCTTGCCATAGGAAACAGAGATAGAGCCAGGAGTATGTATAAACAATCGACATTAGTTATCAGTTTATATAACCATATCAGTTCACTTCATTATGGCGTCAGGTAGTCTCACCAGAAATGACTGCGTCGACCAGATCCCATTCAAAAAATGGTTACACAGCAGCCTCGATATTATAACCCTGTTGATGAGATGTTGAGTTCTAAGGTTCGCATCCCTGTACTATTAAGCGGATAAAGTCAGCCCAGATAAACGTTTATATATAGAACCCTTTATGATGAAATATCTAATCCCGAAAAGACAGAAAAATGTACAGACGCGAATTGAACCCGAATCGTCAACCAAGAAATTAGGGCAGCAGAGCCTCTCCCTAAGTTAAAATCAGTCTGCTTAAGAAGAGGGCTTCGGCACTGAAACAAGTTTACTCACATGTGTTGAGTAAAGAGCCTGTTAGTAAAGAAAAGAGAGTTACAAAGGCTGGTTGAAAATGAGAGGATGTTTACTGTTATTGAATTTGACTGGATTGTATAATGGGTTCGGTTTGAAATTCTACTGTTATTAAATACGATGACAGTTACCTGAAGTAGCCAGTGGGTACAACAGCGGATTCGTTGGGGAAAATAACAATCATGCTGATATTGCCTGTTCAAATACCAAAGCATATAATAAAATACCAAAGCATATAATAAACCGTTTTTATTATTATTTTGAACTATTTGCAATTTATTTATTGAAGATTTATTAATCTTTTATACATAGAAATTTTTAAAACAAATTCGTCTGTAATTTAATCGATCTTGACCTGGAATGTCGATAGTCACTTTCTCGTCGGCGTGACGTGGTTTCCGTCTTTCTTTTTTATATGTCCCGGAAAGGAATATATTTGCTCGAAGCAGGAAAGTGGTTTTGGACTACTGTAACCGGGTAGGACAATCTAGCAGGTAACCGTAATGGACTGGTCCTCGTCATAGTGGTAGGCAATAGGCGTAGGCAATAGGCGTCCCTTGTACCTCCACATCAGTCTATATTTATGACTGACACCAGACAATCATATTACTGTGAGGGGAAACCCAGGTGTATGCATATTCATTACATCACTTTTCTATGATTATTTTCATGCCAACTGACCTGATGTGCTTTTTCTCTAGTGTCTGGACGACATGAACTACAACTACTAGACTGGCAACTATGTTCCAACGTTTTACTATTGAAACAGCTAAATGCAATTGCCACTTCTACGCTAACGGTTTCTCCTTTCTCGCACCTCCCACCTGTTAAATTCCCTGCCGATTTCTTGTTTCCCTGATAACTACAATTCTCAAAGATTTAAATGTAACGCCAATCGCCATCTTCTGTCTTCTTTTATTCATTTTTTTTGATCCTGCGTTCTACTGTCTTTACCACCTTGCTCGGGGTGAAAGGATTAAAGATAAAGGTTTTTTCGGGGTCGGGATATCAACGCGGCAGCCAAGAATCCCTATTTGCCAATACAAGTTAGTAATACATATAGTAACTGTCAAGTTGTATTATTACTACTAGTAGTAATTTGTACTATTAGCATCTTAAAACTGTACTTCCTTCTTAAGCAGTTTACCTAAAAGAAGAATAATTGATTAGTTATTTTCTCGATTGCAATAAACTACATCCTGTAGCCAGGCCTCTGATCTGGAGATCAGGGCTTTGAAGAAGTGTGGAACAACCTCTTAATAGTTGTTGTACCCCGGCCCATCCTTTTAGGGTCCCAGCTATGTGAAAATAATGAAACCCCAAACAAAACACTGAAAGTTTAAAAATACATTTGTATATTAAAACTGCCAGCAATACATTTTTATACAAAAACGGTCCAACAACACATATTTATAGTAAAATGACCAACAATACATTTTTAAAGCAAAATGATCAGCAATACATTTTATCTGTGATTGAAGGTATAAAACTGCGTTCAGATATATTTAGTTGAAGCTATACAATTGTCTTCTGATTATTTAGATTTCGACATAAAAATAGAAGAGTCGATTTGGCGCTAAAAAAAACAAGCCAACCAACAACCGAATACATTATTACGAAGCCAACCGGAACAGCCATACAAAATCGTTTTGTCCCATCACATCATCAAATACTCTATGCCAACTGAGATGGATTTTGACAGAGGACGAATAATACGACACTGAAAACCAAATACGCATTGAGATGGCCAAATATGCATAACAAAAGCTAAGCAAAGTATTAAGAGAGAGAAAAACATTGTTAGAAACAAAGAAAACAGTACTGAAATGTTACATAATAATCCTTCTATATGTCAGTGAATACTGGACAATCTCCTCACACAAAAAGAAGAACCTTGATACAACAAAAATGTGCTTCTACAGAAGGATGCTGAGAATACCATGGACCGAACATGTGAACAACGACGAAGTTTTAAAGTAAGTGGAAACAACAAGGACCCTTATCAGGAAGAGACAGTTGAAATTTCTAGCCCGCATAATTGGGAAAGAAGGCTTGGTAAATTCGATACTCGCAGTTGAAGCCAATAGGGACCGAGGAAAACAATGCATGTTTTACCTAGCGAACTTGAGTAAATGGTTGGTGGAATCAGGTTTAGGAAGGAAAAGTAAAAGAAAAAAATTATTAAAAGTTACAAACAACCGGAAATTGGGGAGAGCCATGATTACCATTGCCGCGAAGGGACACGACACATCGGAGAAAAAGGAGAAAAAGAACAAAAACCAATGTATATGTTTATATATATATTAATGACTATTTTTATATGTGTTCCAAATTGACAAAGTGCAAGGACAAATCTTTGCTCCCATCTGTTTATTTCTAGATGCAAATCTATAATTATATATATTCATGCGCAATATCTGATTGTTTGTGTGGCTTTTTCCACTCAAAGGTGCCTCGCTCTTCTTATAACAAAACTTGCACCAAAAACACATAAGACATTTTAAAATGGTTGCTAGTTACAGACGAATTTATTGCCACGAGGAACAAAGTCACCTTCTCCCAAAAATACTTTCTTCGACGTTGTCTTGTACCGCTTGTCATGTGATTCGTCGCATGAATGGTTTTTCTTTCATGTATATTTTATTCAAAATAGGAACAGTTTAATCTGCCTGTTCAGTCTTCAATTCTGAACTATCAGACTCTTGCAAAAGTTCCCAACGCCATAGTTTACTACAATGTTAGAAAAATCTCAGAAGTCTCACTGGTGTATAATTTCTTTTTATTGCTTTATGAGCTGCAGAAAGATGTTCTGAAACTTGAAATATGGTTTACACATAAAATTCCGCAAAGGAATATTATTAGCTTTTTAACACATCAATTCTTTCTTCGACCACTTTGACTTGGTGTAATGGTTATCAAGTTTGTCACGCTAAAACAGTTACGACTGAGGAGTGAGTTCGATCCTCACTAAGTGCCCCATCATTTTGACCTTGTGCACATCTAAGCTACACTTAGAAATTCCCCACATCAATTCTTTTTTCTTGATTGATACAGAAAAAATCATTTATGAACAAGATGTGAATGGAAAATCACGCACACGTGCGCGCATAGACTAATATTTAATAATCGTAGATTAGTTGTGAGACAAGTCCGTAAGTATGCACTACCCAGTGAGGACCGAAAACTACTCTGTCGTAATTGATCTAGAGAAACAAACTTGCTAACCATTGCACCACATCACAGTGCCCAACGTACATAGATAGAGAGAGCGAGAGAGAGATAAGAATAGACTGGATTAGAGACACAGATAAAGAGTAGGCTGGATTATATATACACACACACACACACACACATATATATATATATATATATATATATATATATATATATATATATATATTAATAATATTAGTGACCAAAAAGAAATCAGAAAATATACCTCCGGGTTTAAAAAAAAACAAAATTTCAGTAATAGTGTATATGGGGGAGTGAAAAACAAAGGTGAGAGGGAAATGTATGAAAGATCTTAAGAGCGGTGTAAAGAAAGATGAAGAACAGGACATGGTCTAAATTTTAAAGAGAGAAGTTAAATGACGGTTTTAAGGAGTGAGATTTAATAAATTGCTTGTTTAGTCAGCTTTTTCATCATCTTGCGGCCTCAGCCGAGATTGAACTCACCAATACTTTGATTGGTGTAGTTCATAATCTTGTCAAATAGCTGAATTCTTGATGCTTCGCTAGGGCTATCAAGGGTGTTTTTATCGTGACACCAACACTAAATGTATTGCCAACCAAGGCTCAGAGAGACTCTATTCACCCTCCTCTAAGAGCAGGCTTGAATTCAGAGTTTTCCTTCTCCTAGACCAGTTGCCATCCAAGGCTATAGAACCCAGTCTGTCCTGCTATTTACCCATAGCTGGAGGGAGAAGAAAGAGGATTCACACCTTTCCCAAGGGTGTTAGCACGTAAGTGAATGTAATGGAATTGACTGGAATTCGAACTCTGCTCTCCGATTCCTCAATCCAAGCCGCTATCCATTACTCCACCGTGCCTCCTCCTACAGGTAGGAAGACTTTATGTTGGATTTCACCTTGTCAGCTCTTGTCCCTTTAGGAATCACTGTTTGTCAAAAGTCTTCTGCAGGCAAGACTTTTACACCTCCCATGAGACGCGCGTTGCGTCTAAGATCATGAAGTTCTGTGTCAAGAGCATCAAAGGAACACTTATGGCTCATTATCGGCTCATCCCAGATAATTTACAATCACTGAAGAGATTGCCTTTTATAGAGCCACGGCTGATGTTACAGGTTGCCATCTCTTTCTTGGTCAGATCCAAAGGAAGTTTGAAGCAGGAATGAACTGTGCGGCCACCACTTAGTAGTGTTGCGGCTATACCACCTGACACCATTATTAGCACAACGTTTCATTTGACGAAGTTTAGCTAGAAATAGGTTAATGATAAATGTCTTGCCAGTTCCACCTGGGAGCATCGAGGCAGATTAGATCTTTTCTTTCACCTTCAATTCTCGAAATAATCGTGTTATAATTACCCGGTTTTATGAGTCTCCCAAAGCATGAGGGTGTAACCCAAGCCACATGCCACCAACATGATGGAAAATAGCTGGCAGAGTTGACTTGGTGCTCTTCTGACGTCCGCCGACTCCAGTGTCTGGTCCCAGTGGGCATCGTCGTCCAATAGTCTATGTTTAGCGCAGGATTCTTTGTAAGTCGTACAGACTTCTCTATTGTATCTTTACAGGTCTGTGAATGATGTATGACCTCTGACAGTGTGCCCCAGCAAACGCAGAAAGAAGCACAGTTTTGGAGTGCACAATGTACACCCGCCCAATGGTCCCGCTTCTGAAAAGAGCATTTTCTTCCCAGCTCTCAACTTGTGATCCTTGGTTGGGCCTGCTCCATCTATTATGTGTCCAGATGTAGTAGACAGGAAATTCAACATACAAAATGGTCACTTTGGCATAATTTGAAGAAAGCAGTCAAAGTGGATTCTGGTGTATTTTCAAATAAGTTTTGATCTGTATCATCTGAGAAATATCCTCGCTGGCCATATTCAAGAACAATACGTAAAGTCATCACTGTTGGATGCCACTTGTGGGTTTAGAAGCCCAGGATGAGCCACATTGCCTTACGAGATGAAATATATCCGCCAAAACTGAAAGATTATATAGTGTATTAGTAGGACAACACGTGCGCATGGCAGAGTTGTACTGGGAATTTTTTTTTTTTAGCAGCCGAATTGATTGAGAGTATTTTTTCTTTTCACTATTTACAATATTTACATTATTCGGACATCTTTGTCGCCATATTTATTACAACGTTTCGGCCTTTCAGTATCTGTCTATACAGTAGCGGCCATAATATAAGGAACGGAAACAACAAAGACATAAATATGTGTATTACTTAAAAAGTAATGCATGATTAGCAATGAAACCTTTACCCAATAAAAATTAGGGTAGAATGCATAAATATTATTATACAAAGTTACAAAAATTTACATAATAGTTTTTATTAATAAAGATTAAATGGAACAAAGGAAAAAAGGAAAAAATCGAACAAAGATCCATATCTGTCTGGAAGCTTTATTAATTAAATATGCGCTCTTAAGTAGGTGACGGTTGGAGTCGTCAGTGATGTACCTTGACTTGGTTCATCAGAGAGTTCCGGGTCTTTCAACATCATACATACCATCACCAAGTCGACCCAATCATGGGAGATCAATCCCTGATTCCCCCTTGCAATCAAATGCTAGCAGATACTCTGGTTTTTTAATGAATTAGACGAAAATAGACCACTTTTTCCGCACTATTGTATCATGAATTAGTGGAGAGGAAAGTTGATGCGCGTGTGCTGTCTAGCGACTTTGTTGTCTATTCAGCATACGCGAGCCATCTGGCCACAGGTGTTTTCTCGTTAGTTAAACGTTCCCTGGGTGCGAGGGTGGACCTTGTTCATGTCGACGCGCAATACAGGCTGATCGTGGCTGATATTGCCGTCAGCAGTGGTTCGTTTCGGGTCGTTGCGGTTTATGCGCTCAACGACTATGGGGAGCGTGTCGATTTTTTTCCGTCAGTTGGGACAGTTCCTGGTTGATTCGTCGCGCTTAGTCTTAATGGGGGAATGGATTGTCGTCCTGGACATGCGGGACTTTCAGCAACAGCTGATTACATTAGTGTAGCGGGAATTAGTGGGAGCGGTTATTGGGAGTAGGTAGTGGGAGAGGCTTAAGGATAGGATTAGGTCCTTCATCACTGAATATAGCCAACGACTCGCTCTAGATAAGGCTAAAAATGTGAAGACTCTAGCGGATAGTCTGTACCGAGCGGTGGCTGGAGGGGGGGGTCTGATGGTCTGAAATACGAAATGTACTTCAGGCTGTCGCACATGTTTGTAAACATTTTGACAGTGCTGTTCAACAACTGGTTCCGGCAGGGGTCCATCTCCAACCGGATTTCCAGAAGTGCGATCATGCTGTTGAAAAAGGGCAAGGGTGTTGGGCAGGATTTAGATGATTATAGGCCCATAACTCTGCTAAACACAGAGTTAAAGATTTTGGCCAAGATCCTGAGTCAGTTGTCGCGAGCTTGTTGGGACCTGAGCAGACTTGTGTGCTGTGAGGAGACGAACAATTCAAAACAACCTATATCTGATCCGCACGATCATAGAGGATTTAAAAGACGACAACCGAGTGGCGCTGATCAATTTCGATCAGTCCAAGTAATTAACAGGGTTGACCATCAGTACCTGGCTGCTGTCCCGCAGGCCGCCGGATTCGAACCCGACTTCTGTATCGCTCCCCCAGGGCTGTGGTACAGGTGAATGGAAGGCGGTCGAGCACTTTTGTGCTGACTCAGTCGGACAGGGGTTCCCACTCTCGCTCTTACTTTACGCTTTGGCGTTAGAGTCCTTCCTTCGTCGGTCGGCTAAGGGACAGGCCGTGCAGTCCGGCCCTACGCAGAATCGCTGTTTTCCCTGGTAGTGCTCGAGCTAGGGTTTCTACGTATGCCGATGACGTATCCATCTTCGTGTCGTGCCGCAGGGATATTAAGGTGATACAGAAGGCGCTTGAACGGTACGAGGTGACGGGGGCCAAGATTAACCGTAACACGTCTTACGGCTTGCGGTTAGGTGCCTGGAAGTGGGTCGGGCATCCGGGGCCCTTCGGTTGAACTGATGAACCCGTCTACATCCTTGGAGTGTGGTTCGGGCCCGGACTCCGGCTGAAGAAGAATTGGTCAGAAGTACAGGTAAAGGTCGGAGCGTCGGTTCGGACTTGGCTTCGAAGCGGGTGGTCCTTAAAGAGTAGGGCTGAGGCGTGTGCCACTTACGTCTTGCCCCACATCCTTTACCGCTTGGCTGTACTTCCTCTTTGCAGGCGATTGAGCGTTTGTTGACCAGCCTTTTGTGGGGTGGTCGCAAACATTGGGTCTGTAAAGAAGACTGTTACCAGCGTCCGTGTCATAGAGGATTTGGATTGCCACACTTGGCGAGTCATCACCATGCCTCTAGGTTGGTTTTCCTATAGCGTATTTTGACGGAGGACTCGATTTTAGCGCTGAGTGTTAGGGACGCCTTCACACCGCCCATATCTTGGGGTAAGTGCCGTCGCAGTTGTGGAAGGTTGTCGTGTTTCCTCAGTGAGTGTCGATCGGCCTTGACACTTCTGGACGTCGGAGACTATTGTATCATGAATTAGTGGAGGAGGTCGCGAAGGATCCTCTGTGTTGCCGGCTCGGCTTGTCAGCATGAAAGTTGTGCTCTTTTTGGTCCTGGGCGTCAGCGGCGGATTATCTCGGCAAGCCTGAGTTTTCGCTTAGCTGGCGATTGATTCGGAACGTGCTAACTCTCAATCACGTACTCTTCAAATAGGGCCAAGCAGATTTACCAGATTGTCATCGCTGTGAACTTGGTTTAGAGGAAACCGCTTCGCACTTCTTCTACCATTGTCCTGACGTGCGCCCTTTCTGGAATTATGTCGGCGAGTTGACGATCAGCTCGTATCCATCGATCTCACGAACGCGTGTGACAATGTGTTGCCCCCGTTCTCCGAGGTAAAACGGATGGTGTTTTTTGCGTTGCTAGCCGTGGCAAGAATGTGTGGATGTCGCGAAAGGAGGGAATCTTGCGAAATGAACGTTATTCGTATCAGGATCTGATTGTTTTCTTTAAGCATCAGCTTAAGGTGAAAATCAGATCTGATCGAAAGCGTTTGATTTCGACAGATTTCAGTGAAAGGCAGGTGACTGAGGCGAGCCTGGTTTGTGAGGACGGGACTAACATCGATTTTCTTTTTTAAGTCCCCTTAGCGCAACGGGGTGGCTTCTTGTGGACCCCTCCCCCGGTTAAATTAGACACTATTTTGTGTTCCTAGTTAATTTGAATAAGTCTTGTTCCCGGCTTTTTCTTCTGTTATGATTCATGCCGAGATTCCCAATCTTCCCAGTTTGTTTTTCCTCCTTTTTCATCTCGACTGAGTCAGCTTTTGATTTTCCCATTCCATCATTTATTTCCCCCCCCCCATTCCATTAGTGAGTGTGCTTCTTGATTCTATCTATCGATAGAATACAGCAGCCACTCTTATTATTATTTTGAGGGGTGGACGGTTCCTACTAACTAATATATATATATATATACGAACATTACAAATGTTTAATTCATAGGTTGTTTTGTAGGATCCTTGTGAATATGAGGTATTGTGGTGTGTGCAGGATTGAGACGTGATGGATGAGTTCTTGTGATGAGTGTGTAATTGTAATGAATGAATGGGTCATGATTGTGGTTAAATAGGAATATGATAGCTAGTGAAAAACCAGCCTTGCCCCACTTCCCCTTCGCCGCTGTGCCACAATTTTGTATTTTTTACAAAATAAATATATTCTTTTTCGGTGAAGAGCAGTTTCGATGGATAACCGACGAGGTAATCTAACCTTCTTAAATTTAACCCTTTTTCTTATTTCCTAAGTATGGTTTCATGCCTTACTCTAAATATTTGCGGTTTTGTTTGTATTTGTAGTATGGGTGGGGACTTAAACTCAACCCTACTGTTACATTTTTATCGTTTAACCTGATTCTTAACATGTCATCTAACTTCTAAATGTCATATTCTCAACTTTCAAATGATTGTCCATAAACATGCCGTACACAAATAATCTAAAAGATAAAACGACAATACTCATTAAAATTGATAAAAAGTCATCTATTTACAAATTATTGGAGTCGGTTAGCATACAATAAACTATGAAATACACTTGAAATAAGTTAAATTACAAAAAGAAATGGGGGAACGATCTGCCTTACAATATATTCTATAACCTTTAAAGGAAAAATAATAGTAATAAAATGTGAAAGAAAGACAAAGTTTCTTATGACATATATCAAGCTCAAAACCGATGAAAAATAAATAAAAACCGATGAAAAATAAATAAAACTAATAAAATAAAAGATAAAATAAAAATTATAACAATATACAATATACAATATAAAGCGACCATCGAAGAAAAAAAACAGACTATTTAAATACACAATGTAGATGTTATGATGGCGATTAAGACATACAAAATGCGAAATAATCGTGTAAATTGGCTAAATTACGAAAGGACAAAAACTGTTTTATAACCGTTTAAAAAAAATGAATAAAATAAATAAATAAAAATAAAAAATGCGAATAGAAGACAAAATGTCTAACGAGGAACATCGCACTTAAAGCCGATAAAAGATAAATAATAAATTAAAATTTACCGCATATAAAAAAATATACATAAAAAATACATATTTATAAATAACACACTTTACAAACTCACATGTAATGTTCATAGACTGTACCTGCACAATTCAAGTCGTGTATTTAAACAGTTAAATTCATGTTTGTATATTTACCACATTGCAATTATATTATGAATTGTATACAGATTTCCCCCTACTCCATTATTTTTAAACTATTTTGTTGCATTTACAAGAGTTATGATTTCTTAACACGTGTATCTTAATTTATGAAAAGTTTGAGAGACCAATTATCTCCCTTGATAAAACAGTGACAAACGAATTTAGCCTCGACCCGGCGGTAAGCTGCGATCTGCGTTCCTAACGGTGCCATTACAGACTTTTATAAAAACTTAACCGAGTAAAAAACTGGATGTTAGTTTAATATACATATGCAAAGTTTCATAAATATTGTTCAAGGGTTTAAGGCGGTCAATTGATTCAGACAAACAAACAAAAATTTCTGTCAATACATATATATATATATATATATATATATATATTAAGAGAGAGAGATGGCTGCAAACGTTTTATTAGAGGATACCCTTGTTTGAGGAGATTTTTTTTTTTAAAAACTATCATTAACATCTACCGGCCTGCGCATGCAAGTCTTAATAAAGAAAATATGTTCTCCAGTACCATTTTATTTAATAAGTCTCTCGAGTGTAAAAGCGGTTAGATGTAATTTACACTCTTAAAAATGGAAAATAGTTGGGGGGGGAGTTCATCCCCAAAGGCCTTGAGTTATAATAAATAATTTCGGATTAAAAACAAGATCCATTAATTCTTTACACATACACACATACAGACACACACCATATATATATATATATATATATATATATATATATATATATATATATATATATAAAATAAAAGCAAAATTGTCCATCCCACAAAATGTTTTAATATCAGGGGTTTTCCTAGGTTTTCAGATAAGACATTTAGCCATCTTGACACCGCTTGTCGTAAACATCAGTAAGAAACCTTTTCAGCTATTCAGCTAGAAAGGCAGGTTAAAATCAATTTGTACGAACCCCACTATGTCTCCCCAAATAAGCAATGGTGTCGATCATTCAGTCCTCCAGTAATGGTACCAACATTCATACTCTGGTTTCCATCTTCAAAGTCCATTCAAGAATCTTCCAGAGAACGGTAAATAAGGTTAAAAAAAAGAGGAAACAATAAAGAGGAAAACTGGGTCAGGCCGTCACGGAAAGAACAAGGATCATCATTTTATCTTAATACATTCTTATTATTCAAAATAAAGCCCAATAGCATTATAAGAACCCCGGAGAATTCCAGTAAGATATCTTTAATCAATTCTAAGGTTCAAAGCTTAATGTAACAATTCGACAATTTTGCTGTTACACGATTGGGACAATTTTGCTAATACACCCGGTGTATATATATATATATATATATATATATATATATATATATATATATATATTCTGTATATTTAGGCAGCAATTTTTCATTAATGCACATTTCATTAAATAATATAGACAAGTTTTGTCTATTTATTTTAAGTTCCTTTCATATTGTCTGATAAGCTTAATCACATTATCGTTGAAAGATGAAAGGGAAACACTATATTGATACATGTTTAAATCCAATCTAAGCTTTCGGCTTACACAAGCCATTATCAAAGATGACAATTTCAATAAATCAAACAACAACGGACGAAACAACAATGATAGTTCTCCCTTGCTGCACGAAAATTTCCAAGTAACAACAAATTCGTATATACGAGACGCGGAAGCGAAAATCGCGCCGCAGCTCGTGACGTCACACATAAGAGAAAAACGAGAAGTATTAAGTATGGAAAGCCGTTGGTATAAACCAATGGCTTCTGTTATAAATTATAGGCATTTAAGGATATTTGTGGAGATTTCATAGTTCATAATTTTGTTCAGGTTAGGTTTCAACTGTTTTATGTATAAAACTTCAAGAATTTTTAATTTTGGTTTATTATTTTCATGTTTAAGCATAGTCGTGTTGTCAACAAAGATTTTCCGGAATTGAGTACGGGGTCAGACATGTTGTTTTAAATGTGCAAAAATGTTACAGTTATCATTTAAATGTAGAGTCAAGCGCCATGAAAGCGAGTTTGTGTCTTGACTCTACATTTAAAAGCTTAGATTGGATTTAAAGATGTATCAATATGGTGTTTTCCTTTCGTCTTTCGACGATAATGTGATTAAGCTTATCATACAATATGAAAAGAACTTACTTAAAATAAATAGACAAAACTGTTCTATATTATTTAATGAAACATGCATTAATGACAAATTGCTGCCTAAATATACACAATATATATATATATATATATATATATATATATATATATATATATATATATAAGGCGTTGTGGTTCAAACTTCCTAAAACGAATTTTGACCAACGATTTTCTCGCGACAAAAAAAGAAAAAACAAGTGTAGAAAAGTGAACTTAGACCATTTACACTACCTTAATATAAAAGTGAGAACAAGTTCTTTTTTGGTTTAAGCGAGTTTCAAAGAGAACTCATTGATTAATTACCTGACTTCTAATACTGAGAAACCGGTGGAAAATATGCAAGAACTTTACCTACCTCGCAGAACCTTTGATTTATGATTTATATTGATGTATTACAGTTTGTTTTTTTCTTTTTGTTTTTTTATTTGATCGAGAAGTTTTTGATTTTGGTTTGAATCATACCTTTTTTAAACTTTTGTTCATTGATAGATTTTCTTTTATGTATAATTCATCTCATTGATAAAACTTTCCCTAAACGTGATAACCTTTCGCTGTGACCCGAGAATTAAACTGTCTGCTTTCCAAATCGGTTTCATAGAGCGGAAATACGTCTCGGCTTCCTTCGAGATGTGCTTTGAACGAAGCATAAATTTCCCTGTTTATAAAAAAAATTCGACAAAAAATATAAGTTATTAACTTAAACTCATGGTGAGTATTACTGTTATCACGTGTATTGCCATGAGTTCTTCACTTGTCCCCATAAATTAATGATATGTGATAAAGTTTAAATGAAAATGTCTATTTTACGTTGCATCAAACGTTCTCCAGAAATTAATGTTGTTTTTGAACTGCAAAAGGAGATAAGTGAAGCTGAAAGCAGTAAAGATATATTTAATCAACATCGATGTGCTATAGTCTTACACACTTTTGCAGATGTGTTATAATGCTCTAAAAGAAATTAGAATTTCAATTATTATTGAAGTTTTCAAATTATCCTTCTGAAGCTGGGAACTTATTGAAGCTCTCGCGGTTCGAAAAGTTGGTAATGTTCTAGAAGAATTGATAATCAGAAAAACATCATATGGTTGGCTTAACATTTCGAAAGAATAAATGCATAACAAACTTCTTGTTTTAGGTGTCTTCAGGTCGTAGGCGATTATGGCTCTCGACAACTTCTGATTCGTTTTAGTTCTAAACAAGGTATGACTCTTTACCATCCTTTCATTTTCCTCAGCTTTTTCATTCATTTACACAAGCTCACAATGCCCTTTTAGTATTTGATTTTCCAGGTTATCTTTCCTCATTATTTGTCTCAGAAACTTAAATTGTATCTTTCTGATTTTAAGTATCTATTAAGTGATTCTAAGTTCCAATTTTCTTTAAATTTGCTCGTTGTTCATACGTTCAGCCCATGGTATCCTCAGCAGCTTTCTGTAGAACTACATCGAGTCTTTTTTGTATCTATTTTTAGCACTCGCTACATTATAAGATGGGAAATATGACATAGCAGTTCAGAACTCTTTTTCTTTGTTTCGAATGAAATTTTCCTTTCATTAATACATTGCTTGAATTCTGGAAAGCATCTTTCGCAATTTCAATGCATTCTCCTCTGAAAATAAACTACCCAAATAATTAAATTATCGTACCTACTTAATTCTAATAACACCAACTGTTTAGTTTTATGAACATATTGTAACGTAAAACTGGCAATCACCATACAGTGCTGATCCCGATGGCCTCATTATATCTATGTCCACACACGCACACATAGATATATATATATATATGTGTGTGTGTGTGTGTGTGTGTGAGAGAGAGAGTATGAAAATCAAATAGGAAACGTGAATAAATATAATATATCTTATCTGAGAAACAATTTGAAAAAATGCTGGTATTTTTTTATGCTTGATTTCATTGGTTAAGCAGACTTCATGTGCATTTGATTAGTCGAACAGCGTTTGTGTATAATTTATGTGTGTAAGTTTATCATAATTCTAGTTCGTCTATGCTGGATTCGGATAATATATATATATATATATATATCTGTGTGTGTGTGTGTGTGTGTGTGTGTGTGTGTGTGTGTGTGTGTGTGTGTGTGTGTGTGTACCGGGTGTTAGAGAAAAATTGTCTAATTGTTAGATTAAGCTTTGAACCGTTGTATCTCAGATTCGATTAAAGATATCTTACTGGAATTCTCCGAGGCTCTTATAACACTATTAGATTCTACTTTGAACAATAAGATTGTATATAGACCTAAGTTGAAATGACGACTCCTCTTACTGTTGTGACCACCTGATCAAGTTTTCCTCTCTTCTGTTCACTCTTATTAAAAATTTAGTTCCCTTGATTGATCTTTAATGGACTTTGAAGCTGGAAGGCAGACTATGAATATTGGTGCCACTATAGAAACCGTGAGTGATCTTTTTCCTCTCACCATTGCTCATTTGGGAAGACATAGTGGGGCTGGCACAAAATGAAATTTAACCTGTTCTCTTTCTAGCTGAAAGAGTTGTTTAGTGATTCTTACGTTAAATGGTGTCAAGATGGCTAAACCTGTTATTTGAAAACCTGGAAAAAAGAAACTCAATTAATTTAGTGATTTTTTAGATATTAAACATTTTGTGGGATGTACAATTATCCCATGCGTTTACATGATTTGAACAATATATATATATATATATATATATATATATATATATATATATATATATATATATATATATATATAAGAGGAGGAACACGGTGGAGTTATGGATAGCGTGTTTGAATTCCAGTCGAATCCATTACGTGCTAATACTCTTGGGAAAGGTGTGAATCCTCTTCTTCTCCCTCCAACTATGGCGAAATATCAGGACAGACTGGGTTCTATAGCCTTGGATGGCAACTGGTCTAGGAGAAGGACAACTCTGAATTCAAAACCCGCGGAAAGTCGTTTGAGGCACATAGTGCACCAAGTCTCTGTATTCGGCCCTTCAAAAAGTTTGGATGATTCTGCACAAAACCTTCACCACTATAATCAAGTCGGGCTGTCAATTTCCTAGGAACTGATCTGCTTGACCCTCATTCGTCGAATTCGACAGAAGAGTCGGGTATATATATATATATATATATATATATGTGTGTGTGTGTGTGTGTGTGTGTGTGTTTGCTTACGTGTGTATGGTAGAAATTATTGATTCATAGAGTTTATCCGCATGTTGATTTTGGGAAGATTCTTAGGTCACATCCTGTCGTAAGAGTTAGATTCTTTAATAACGAATTTAATAAAGTTAGTGACGCAACTTAGTGTTTTTTGACGTGTGTTTCTGGTTGGTAAAATTCGGTGGCATTTGTAACATAAAAGTTGTCGTCAATCTTGTTCCTGTCCAGAATTATGATACACTTGCACGCAAATTATGCACACAAACGCTGCTTGACTCGTCAAATGCACGTGAAGTCTGCTTTACCAGGAAATTTTTGTCTCATTCTCTGGGGAAGCTTTAATGAATGCGAGGCATATTACAGTTATAAAGTTTTCATATTTCTTCGTTATCCTATCATTATGTAGGTTCCGATTCATATCTGATCTGTATACAATATATATATATATATATATATATATATATATATATATATATATATATATATATATTGTGTATTCATGCAGAAATCCCTCTTTTATACATGTTTCATTAAAGGTGACTGGCAAGGTATTGCGATTAAACTTTTTATTTAATTTTTCTTGTGTTCGTACAAGTGTTTGTTTTCTGAGCACAAACTGTGTAAAAACTGTCCAAATACCTAAATTTAAAATCATTCCTATCTCTCCCTTCCCTCTCTAATTTCGACGATATCTGTCAGCGTCTCTCTCCTCACTCTCTATAACACCTTACATCAACTTAATACTACCCCTGAAAAGTGTATAAAAAATATATATGAATCTAAATTCATTTTTTCACACCTGGAAGTGTGGTCTAATCTGTCGGGGAAAAAGAAATTCCCTGCGGAAATAAATTATAACCAATGGACACTTAAAGTTGTTTTAATGTTTTATATATATATAATATATATATATATATATATATATATATATATATATATATATATATATATATGGCTCAGTTACGAGTTACTTGCTGTCATTTTTACTACATTTCGCTAGAGAAAGAGAGCTTAGGCGATGTGAAGTGTAACTAAATATATTTCAAACTATCAATATTAGGCTTGTAAAATCTCCAATCTAGTAAATTCCTAATTTATTGCAATTTAGGTTTTGAAATGAGATGAAGCCCACTCGAAATGTTCCCATTACGTCCAACGACTTAAATACGATTGAAATTCCATGGTCTCTTTCCGGTAGCAAAACGTCAGATTATCCAAATTCAGGAGAACTACATCCAGCGGCGAATCAGGCGAAGATGAAAGGGAAATTCGACGTCCAATAGAATATTACAGAAAGGAATACAAATCCGACGAGCAAAATCCCGAAGTTTAGTACGGAATCATAAAATATATTAAAAGTTATTGAACAATATTGGAGCCGTCAGGAGAATGTTGAATTCAGGCATTGAACTGGTAGACTGGGAATAAAATGAAAATAAGAATCTATTTATATTTATGTGTGCCAGCTCGAAGATTGTGAGAAAAACCTCTGAATCAATACAGAGATATGACATAAGTAAGTAGAAACATTTATATTAATCAAGTCTGACGCTAATAGTATACATTTTCAAACTTAACCGGTTACATATCAGGTCATGCCATAAGTTCTGTCCGAATTTTGAATAAAGAAAACAAGTGACCAAATGTTACATTTAATTACAGATTCAATCAACAATGTATTTCCCTGATTATCTATGACTTCCTTCCATCTATTAACAAGCTTACTAATTCCATTACTGGAAATCTCTTTTGGCTTTGATTCGAAGAACTCACAATGTCAGTTTTAACCTCTTCCTGTGTTACAAAAGCTGTTTCTTCCAAATGATTCTGTAAGCTACGAAACAAATGGTAGTCTGAACTTATGGGATGACCTGATAGTTAATCCAATAACGATTTCTTTTTTGAATGATGTTTCCTGGAGGTTTTTCTCCTTTGATAGAATTCTAAACACTTATTCTCCGCTTTGTTTCTTTCTTACAGATGCCACATCGTAGATGTATATCTACACTCTCGCTATTTCCATGGCGAATGTTCAGATGAGATTCATTCTGTAACCGTAATAGTTTAGACCTTTACTCAAACAACTCTTTCCCAAGAACAGTCACAACGACCTTTCATTGAAGACTGAAATCTTAACCTCTTCAGGTCAAGTATGTCGTTATCTATCCTCCTTATGTTTATAATCTTTACTTCCCACACCCACTTTATTTTACACCTCCCTTGAATACTGCTGCTCTCATATCTGGCCCGGTGTTCCTGCTGTACATCTCGAGATTTTTGACAGGTAGTGAAAGGGAACGATTATATTGAATCAGTTGTCTATGATAGGGTCTGGAGCAAAGAAGGGTCTTTCATTGTGTCATGACAAACATTCTCGTCAGAATCCATAATGCACATTTATAAATCTAGCATCTGTACCTGCATTAAATATTACTGCCATATTGGTGTTCCGGCTACATATTTTTGAGATTCACAACAAAATCCAAAGAATGGTCTGTAATATTATCGATCCTAACCTGGCATATGTATGTATTATATAGATTATGAATTATATTATTGATGGACGAATTGACAATGGAGGAGGGTTAGAAAGCTAATTTATTGTGATCCCTA
>CAHIKZ030002224.1:1162500-1215000 GCA_903632075.3 Acanthosepion pharaonis | reverse complement strand
GTTGCCAATTTATCACAACGTTTCGGCCCTTCAGTATCTGTCTATATTTCTGAGATGAGGTATTATGTACACTATTTACATTATTCGGACTATTGTCCTCATCTTTGTTGACATATTTATCACAACGTTTCGGTCCTTCAGTATCTGTGTATATTTCTGAGATGAGGTATTATGTACACTATTTACATTATTCGGACTATTGTCCTCATCTTTGTCGCCATATTTATTACAAGGTTTTGGCCGTTGTACGCTCCGGCCTTCTTCAGGTGGTTGAAATGTCGAACTGAACCCTTTATTTCGCTCACTGGGGTAGACTGTTCTAGTTCTACGTGACATGTCTAATGATTGACGATGGTCTTGAGGTTGTTTTGGATATCGGCTTCCATTTTGACTTTTTTCTCACTGATCAGCCTTACTATCGAGGTAGAAGTAAATGGTAGTGTCGTCAGTGTAGATATCAAGTTGAGAGCTGATGTCATCGGGAAGGTCGTTAATGAAGATTAAAAACAGCGTGGGAACGAGAATGGAGCCCTAGGGGACACCCACGTTAGTACGAAAGGATCTAGAAGAGTGGCCGTTCGGGATAACTTGCATTTCACGATTTAATAGGAACGACTCAAAAATGTGTCCAGAGAAACCGTAACTTTTCAGCATCTGAAGAAGACCTGAATCCCAGACCCTGTCAAAGGCTTTCGAGATGTCCAATGCTACAGCCCGGGCTTCAACGAGCATGATAGACTCTTTCTCAATTATCGTTAGTACGTCAGCAGGTAACCTGGAAAAAGGAAAGTTATATTGTTTGTCTGAGACAAGGCCCCACGTTGAGAGATGATGAACTAATTCAACATGGATTAGGGCCTCTAGGAGTTTCCCAAAATGTGATAAAACGCCAATAGGCTGATAGTTGGAAGGGTTAGACGATTCACCAGGAAAGCAGGAGACATTGAGGCATTTAGTATACAGTTTAGATAGAACAGGAGCCAGTTCGGGAACACACTTCTTAATGACTATTACAGAGATAACATCGGGTCCACATATTTTATTGATCAAGTTTAGAGATGATAGCAGAAGCCATAGAAGGTTTTATATGCCAAGCACTAAACAGAGAATCACTTCTAAGTGGGAAGTTCGGCAGGGATACTTCAGATTAGTCAAGAATCAAGAGAAGAGTTTAAGGAGAATTTAAAGGCAAAGCATTCGGCTTTATCAACAGAGGATTATAACACATCAAAGCGATTGAAAAGGGCTGATAGAGACTTATTTCGTACCCTTAGTAATCACGAAAGCCAAAGATTTTATAGGCTACATGGTTCCTCATTCTCTCAGCAAACAGGGATTTAACTCTTTTGATGACCTGCTTACATTTATTACGAGCAGAAGCACAAAGGCAACTGTTATGACGAGAGCTGTCACGCTGGTCTGGCCGGAAATAGTGGTTCCTGTCTGTTATAGCGGCCGAGCATGAATGTTTGAACAATGAAGAGGATTGCAGTTTCACTTGATACTTCTGAGAAGGGATGAAAGTATCCATGCTGGCTTTGACGAAGAAACCTCAGTAGCGCAATTTTCAATTGGAAGTTTGAAAGTGTCAGTCCAAGTGGCGTCACGAATGAATCTCGGAATAGGTCCCAATCACTATGATGGTAACGGAAAGCGGTCTTATGGATATGGTGTTCTTGACTCATGGATTCTTGAGGGAAGATATCAGTAGCTACCACAGTGTGGTCCGAGTTACCAAAAGGGCAATATTTCAAAGCTCGTCAAGAGCGAAGAGAAGAGGTAAGAAATAGATTCAGTAGAGAAGCCTGTTGCTCGGTTTAGCTAGGGAAACGAGTACAAAAGTCTACAATTTAAGTGAGGGATTGAACAATGTCCGCTTATCTGTAACATCACTACTTTTGGAATGTTTCAGCCGCGTGTTGTGGCGAGCATTAAAGCCATTGAAGACAAAGATGTTCGCAGATGGATGGAGAGAAAGTGCCTTATCTATACTTTCAGCTATTGTGTCTAACATACTGCAGTCTTGGGAACAATAAAGGAAAAAAAAGGTTCCTGTGTGCTATGGTGCCGAGCATACTGACGTGAACTTTAGAGAGGATTGCAAATTCACCGCGTATTTCCGAGAAAGGGATGAAATCATCCATGACGGCTTTGACCCGGGAAGAAACTTCAATAACACAATTTTTCACTTGGGAGATTGAAGATGTCAGTCCAAGGGGCGTCACGTAGAAAATCCCGGAATGAGTCCCAATCAGCGTGCTGGTAATGGAAAGATGTATTATGAATACGTAGTTCTTGATTAACTGATGATTGGAAGGAGATATCAGTAGCTACCACAGAGTCGTCCGAGTTACCAAAAGGGCAATCTTTCAAAGCTCGTCAAGAGCGAAGAGGTAAGAAATAAGTCAAGTAGAGAAGCTTGTTGCTAGGTTTAGCAAGGGAAACGATTTAAGTGAGGGATTGGGCAAAAGAAAACAGGGACTTAATTCTTTTAATGACTCGCTTACATTTATTACGAGCAGTAGCACAAAAGCAATTGTTATGACGAGAGCTGTCACGCTGGTCTAGCCGGAAATAGTGGTTCCTGTCGGTTGTAGGGCTCGAGCATGCATTCGTAAACCATGAAGAGGATTGTGGTTTCACTTGATATTTCTGAGAAGGGATGAAAGCATCCATGCCGACTTTGGCCCAAGAAGAATCCTCAATAGCACAATTTTTAATTGGGAGTTTGAAGATGTCAGTCCAAGGGGCATCACGAATGAATCCCGGAATGGGTCCCAATCACTATGCTGGTAACGGAAAGCGGTCTTCTTGGAAGAAGATATCAATAGCTTCCACGGTGTGGTCCGAGTTACCAAAAGGGCAATCTTTCAAAGCTCGTCAAGAGCGAAGAGAAGAGGTAATGTTACAGCAAGAGCATTAAAGCCATCGAAGACAAAGATATTCGCAGTGCCTTTTCTATTTAGGCAGCAAATACACATAAAAACCAGACATATTTAGGTGAATAAAAAGTTAATATCGCCCTTGATAATGGCTAAACGAATAGCCGAAAGCGCTCGGAGAGTCAGAAATTGTTAACAGATTTTACATACTTTGTGCCCAGAAGAAAAACACTTGTACAAACACGAGAAAAATTAAATAAAAAGCTTAATCGCTGTGCCTTGTCAGTCGTCTTTACCGAAATATTTATAAAAGAGGGATTGCTGCCTAAATACACAATTATCAAACTACACGACCCGACAGCCAACAAGGAAAGTAACAGTACAATATTCAGAAAAACCTCTTTCTTACGACAAATAAAAACAGCTAAAAATGACATCTAACATTTAAATAATGAAATCCACAAACATAACGAGACACTAAAAAACACCTTGACCGGACCTGAATATAATGAAGCACAGTGGCATCTCAACTTGGGTATTAACGAAGAGCAACTTAAACACAGATAAGTAATTACAAAAAAAGCTTTGAAACTATACAAAGGAGACATTCTGCTACCCAACCGTGGCGATAAATATATAAACCTATCTCATCATAAATTAACACAACAAAAAGAATCCCTAATCTAGGGCCAAATTGCAATCTCCAACTTAAATTTGACCTCCTCACAAAGAAAACCGAAACAGAAATTCTCCACCAATCACTATCCCAACTTGAGGCTGGTGGAGTTAAATTCATTTTTATCTGAGAGGTTTCCTTAAGGCAAAGGGCTTAAAAGACTACTCTCATTACAACAACTATAATAATATCCTAACAGCGAAACTAAGAATCACTGCAAAAGAATTAAAAGACAATTTTAATATTGTCATCAAAAGGGCTTACAAAGTTAACACATAACATCATTTCGAACAAAGACGATTACCATAAAAAATTACAACACATCATCGACGACCGATATAAATTCACCAAATTAAACAAAAATAAAAATGAAAAAGATCCGTCAACAAACTGATAACATCAAACAACGCTGTAGGAGTTTCCTTGAAAATCGGAGACTACCAACCAGGATACATTTTTTTAAGAGTTTCACCCCAAGCAAGGTGGGAAGCCACTAGCACGCCAGGGGTTATAGAGAGTTGGAGTGAGAGCAAATAGAAGTGATAGAGGAAAGGATGAAGAGACGGTTAGAGGATAGATCAGGGCATCTGGACACATCGATTGACGTTACATTTGAATAGTTGGAGATTATAGCTATCAGGGAAATAAGAAATGTGGAGGGAGTTCCACAGGCGAGAAGTGCGAGACATGAAGCTATTGGAGTAGAAGAGACGGCTACATTTAACAGTTTCAACAGTGAAAGGGTGAGAGCGAGATGCCAGCCTAGTTGAACGCTTAAATTCATGAAGTCTGGGAACCAGTTAAGCATCTCATCGGAGCAGTTACCGTGAAAGTATTTGTAAAAAAGACAGAGAGAGGCGACGGCACGTCTGTGAGAGAGCGACTGCAGACGAGACGCCAGATCAGATCCAATTACATTGCATATCCGTTTCTGGATTTTATCAAGTACCTTGAGACAAACAGAAGGGACTCCAGACCATATATGTCAGCAATGCTCCATGCAAGGGCGATACGGAAATATAAAATACATGAAACTCGATACCCACTACCGCCCATCATTTCCCAGATACCAATACATAATCTACAAATTATCAAAATTCCTTCGCGATATCATTAATCCATACTTACCTACCAATTACAGCAATACGTCAAGCCACGAATTTCTTCAAATTCTAAAATCTATACAACCAACCCAAGATATTTTAGCGACACTCGACGTTGAAAATTTATTTACAAACGTGCCTGTCGATCAAACAATCTACATGAGTCTTCACTCATTTACTTATCGCACGCGGTATATTTGGGCTACATATTCTAAAGACACTTTGGTAGAATCCAATGAGTACCATCACCTCGATCAAACCATCAACATAATATTAACCTTATTTATTCATGGCGGTATATTTGGGCTACATATTCTAAAGACTCTTTGGTAGAATCCTATGACTACCACCACCTCGATCAAACTATCGACATAATCCTTAACTCTGTGTATAAAAATAATTCCATTCCGTCTCCATCTATTAAACAAAATATCCTCAAAATATAATTGCATACCTGCATAAGTGTTATGGGACCTTACCCATAATAACATAATGGACTATTCCATACGTAATAAATACTGCGCCTCAAGAGGAAGCAGAGAGTTCAGTCTGAAGTCTGGAGAGAAGTCCGTCAAGTCAGTCAGAGCGAGCGAGTCAGTCGCGTTCAGACAATTACTACTAAACCTGATTGTTCGTACTAACACTTTCTACTTCTCTGTATATATTCCTGTTTGTAATATATCTGTGTTATTCCATATACGTGTTCGAGTTCTTTATTGGTTCTACCTTGGACTATCACCGTGGTACAAGGAACCGGACTATAACAATAAGTCCCTTTCTACAACCATAATTGCAACATCTTGACCCAAACTAATGGTGTTAGTATGCAAAATCCCTTTGGCCCGTAAATCTCCAACTACCACATGTCCCATGTATAAAACACGATATTTAAAGAAGTTACTAAACCCAAAATATATGTCCGTTATGTAGACGCTATTTTTATTTTAGCGAAAAGCAAACAAAAAATTGTTAATCTCAAAACTACATTCGAAAAGAAAACTTTCCTTAACTTTACTTATGAAATTATCACATTGTTAGACGTTCTCGTAAAATTCAATAATAACAGATTCAACCAACTAGCAAAATCTCTTGCCACCTTAATTTTAAGAGTGAATATTCACTTAGATATAAAATAGTAGTTATAAAAAAAATCCTAAAGAGAGCACACGGTAATACATCTACTCATCTCCTTTTCCTTAAAGAACCCAATAATGTAAAACAGACACTAGTTAGCAATGGTTTTCCTAATTACCTCATTGACCACCAGATTAAACTATTTCTTTCCAAGGTAACTAATAACGATACTGAACACACAGACAAAATCAATAACATTAACATCTTCTTCAATACATGTCAGATATAAGCAAGATGAATCTTCTCATAGAAATATCATAAAAATACACAACCCGAGTCGACCTGAACAAGAAAATTAAATTATCTATTATAAAAAATTTAAAACTTCTAACCGTATAAAAAAAATAACATCACACTTGCAAAATCAAAACTACAAAGAACCAACATTATTTACGAGTTCAAATAACCCGTATGAAATTGTGTTCCTGATCAAACCAAACTAATAAATAAACCTACTAGACTTCATCAGAAAGATGCTACTAGAAAATAAAAATATAATAGCCTCAATCACATGCAAAAAAAGATTAAAAGTAATGGAAGCCACTATAATAAAAAAGAAAAAGCCAAAACTCAGTAGCAGTAATTATGAACACGGACACAATGTGCTGATTGTGTTCGTAAAATAAAGCATTATAACTTTAGAGACATGTATAAAATCCCCAATTATTTAGTTTAAATAAAACCTAAATCTCTCGGATATGCAGAACAAGGAAAAAGTTGTACGAATGCAAGAAAACTGAAATAAAAAGATTAATCTTAATACATTGTCAATGGTTTTTAACAAAACAGGTACCATTTCGTAAAAATCTTTCCACGCCATAGTTAGTTACCTCCCCTTAAATTGTGTCAGTGGTCACACACTAAAGCAGCGTTCCTCACAAATTTAACTTTCAGATGAACACAACAATTTTGTCTTTGGCCAAAATGAACACTACAATATTTATCTTGTAATAAATAATACCTTAATGATAACATTGTGCTCTGTTGAAAGTACTCGGACATAAAAGAAATATGTTTCAACATGGCGATTTTCTTTCACTTATCCGAAAATATGAAAGGATCCAATTGAAAATAAGTAGACAGAACATGTTTAAATTATTCACAGAAACATGTCTCAATATATATATATATATATATATATATATACAAATTCCTTTCGATTTCTTGATGAGATTGTTTTTATTGATCTTTCTATTACCGCAACATTTCAACTCATTTATCCTCCGATTTTCTTCAGTTGTGCAATCTAAGGCCGAAAATCGATCAGCCTAAAAACTGAAGTAGATCAACAGGCGTATTGTTAAAACAATTATAATGGATGATGTTTGAGATATAAATGAAAGATGGTTGGTATAAAGTGAAAATTGTGAGCATAGTGAGGATAGATTTGACATGAAAAGTTTAATATTGTATCCACAAAGGAGCAATTCTTGGAAAAAAGCTATTTGGGGCAAACTTTATCCTTACATATGGAGGAAATGAGGGTAATTCAACACCTTAAAAGTAGCACGGTGTGCCCGAGTTTTAAAGGGGGGGTGTAACAACCCATGAAATAAGTAAGAAAGCGCAACCTTAACCAACAAAATATTAACATTAACAAGTATTTCGTTATCTGCATTATAGAAGCAAAAAGGAGTCAAAATAGCAAAAGTTAATGCTAATAAGAAACATAATTGAGTCTTAACGAAGACGACAGAAAAAGATTGGCGTAAAGTCTGAGAGAAACGCCTCAAGTATATTCCTATCGAATCAGCCACCTTTTACAGAATCATTAATCTGTGAAAAGAAAATCACGACTATCCGTGTGTACTGAATTAAAATTCAATTTCGAAACTAGATTGCTATGGAATTGGTAATATATTTCTAAAATTGTATAGTAAGTGTGCAGGTCATATATTGGTATTTATTGGCCTGTGAGTAATTCTGTGTGGCATTTGTGCGTTTGAGTGTGTCGGTATTAAAACGTCTGAGAATGTTTATGTAGCTTCGACAATTATCATTTTCTACGGGCAAGTTATTTCATTTGTTTAAAATATATATATCAATAGATAGATAGATAGATATGAACAGACTGGAAGAGATAGATAGATATATAGAGAGATAGATAGATAGATAGTGGTATTTATAAAGATAAGAGACTGCTATATCGTTTGTATATTAAAGATTTTAGCCATCTAAAATTTACATCGCTTCACTTTTTATTTTATGTGGCTGCAATAACTCCGTTACTCATGTTGACACATTTTCTTACTCTCTGGCCATCATTTCTTTATATATATATATTTCACAGGTTAGTAAGATCCGTTCCTCCTGCTACAATCATTACTGTTTCACTCTTTGTGATTCCCAAACGTTTGCAGCTTTCGACGTGTTGCAGAATGCGTAGGCTGGCGCAGAATGCAAAACTACTGGTCAGAATTCTTACAACCCAAAATGATTGCAATTGGTTTTAACTCCGTAGGTGTGTATGGAATAATTACGTCCAAATTTTACAGAAGTTCATTTATACATAGACTGTATTCTGTTTAAATCTAGGAATATAAAGGACATTCTTTAAAACAGAATTTTTTCCTTGTAAATATTTCCTTTTAAATAACTTGACCTCTTTTTAAGGCAATATTATTTGTTTTACTGGGATATGCCAGTTCCATATAGTGTTTTTCTTCAAGACAAGAGAGAACAAAAATGTAGGAATGAGATCATAAAATGTTCAATTTCATTGTTTGGCAATTAATCCCAGCATGCATCTGCAGTATTTGTCTATAAATTTGGGTAGGAAATAGTCTTAGCAGTCATTCTTATTTTGGAAGAAAGTGAAATTCTAACAGCGACTGGTTATCTTTGTTTACGTTTTGATATAAGACAAATCCGCGTGAAGACTGCCATTACGGTTGCAAGAATTGAAAGGGTTAAGCCAACATGTGGTGATGGGTAGTTTAGTCAACCGGTTGACATTCTCTCTATCTAATTCTTACTTCCTCCAAGAAACGATGTTACGGCTTCTATCGTTCATTAAATAAAGCGAGTAAAAATAATATTATTCGTTCTCAATTCAGTCTGATTTTTAGCATTATTTTCTCTTCCATTTAATCGTAGAAGAAATCTAGTTTACTGAGGCGATTTGTTGTTAATTGGTCCCAGTGAAAGCCTATAATTGCTACGACTGTGGATAGTACTATTAATTATTAGTTGGTCTTTATACGAAGTTTGATCTAAAGTTATCGGCACTGTTGCTATGGTTATAAAGTATGCAAAGTAAAGCCGCTTGGCACAGATTGACCTTGAACTCTGCCGCGCATGCACACAAAGTTAGAGCATTCTTGTTCACTTGAGTTGTTTATAGCAGCGCTTGGAAGGAAAGTGTGTAGAGTGTGGTCGTCTCACCATACCACAGGGTTTCCATCAGTGGTCATAGCTTGTGCAGCTGTTTTTGGTCAAGCACAATATTCCTCCGGTCTGACAATCATCATATTTCCCATATTTCGCCCCTTGAGACTTTTGCTTCTTTAAAACATCAAATCCAACTCGAATGGAACAAGATTTCATGACGCTGAAGCAATGCAAGATAATAAACCGTGGCAGCCGTTCGCTCTCCCCAAAAAAGAAATCCAGGAATACATCTATCAATGGAAACAACAGTGAATAAAATGTGTGGCTTCAGAAGGAGACTACTTTGAAGGAGATTAAATGCTGAAGTGATATGTGTTGTAGTTTTCTTTTCATAGCGCTAGTCACAGTACTTTTTGATCAGCCTTTGCATATATCTACATGCAAGCACAAACATACATACACACATATTTAAACATATATTGTTAAATATAACAGGCAATGAATGTCTATTATGTTTGATCATGAGCCGTTCTAAACGTCGTATATTTGCTTTAATTTCAGGTGAAAATAAAGACGAAAATCACCCAACATTTGGACATTATTTTTATCAAGCTGGTTCTTGATCTAATTTTCGGCTCAAATGAGTCATTTTTAGAGTGGTTATGCGGATATTTAAACAAAGATGTTTACCATCAAAGATGATATTCTGTTATGTTGACATAGAATATTACTATGCGATTATAACGGTCGCAGAATAGCAGACGTTGGTCGTAAATTCATAATGCGATTCTATGACGTAATTATTGATACTCATTGAATTTTCCCATTAGCAGTAACTGTTAATCATGTTTTTTGTAAGTTATTGCAAGAATATACTAAATATTCCCACTGTAATTTGGAGTTGTGTCTTTTATACATGTTATTGATTCCCTTGAACCAAAAAATAGTGATTCTATCCTAACATGGCGCCTTTCCTTTTGTAAGTTTTCGAGATTCCAATCTCTTTGTCTTGTAATTCGTTTTCCGGTTTTGCCAAATAGTTCTCTTCTCTGCCCTGTTGTTTTCTATACCTATATCACTTGCTCTAAAATTATTTGTTTTTAGTCAAACACGGTCGTTCCGTTTTGAGAGTTTGTTTTGCTTTGTTTTTTGTTTTTTTTTTCATTGTTTCACTGTTTACCTCATTTTAAAATTTGCTTTTCCAATTCAGGTATATCCATTTTGTTTGGGTTTTTTTTGTTGCTTTTTTGTTTGTTTTTTGGGGGTTTTTTGTTGTTTTTTGTTTTGTTTTTTGTTTGTTTTTTTTTTTTGTTATTTTCTTTAATTCTTTGTCGGTATAAATTTAAGTCTACCTTCCTGAGCTAAGATCTTTTGATTTAGTTCAGGTGTTGTGATTCTTTTTATAGTGTTCTATATTTCGTCGATTCATCATGCAGTTGAATTATTTTATCCCGATTCTCTATTTTACTTTTTTCTCTTCTCTAAGTTTTAATTGTGCTTCTTCTTTAACCTCTCAATCTTATTTTCTATTTTCTGTATTTGTTGTTTCTTTCTTGTAAATATCAAACCTTTCAGTAAAAGTCATTCTTCCTGGATATTATCATTTCTATTAATCATTAACACTTACTCTTATTTCTAGTTTTCTTTAAATTATCATCATTACCATTCTGTCATAATTATTATTAAACAAGCAAATAAATTTTCTAAGTATTAATTTATTGGTGCTCTCTTCTTTCAGTCTCTTTATGCTAATAGACGCTGCAGAACCATCGACTGGAAATGAATAAAATGGAGGAGACCAAGCGAAAAGAGTCAAATCACGCATGCGCAGTACAATGCGCTTGGCGCCATTCCTGTTTGCGCTTTTCCCCTTCACCCCTCTCCACGCCTTTATGGTAATCATAAGCATTTTTTATAATTTTTTTTTTCAGTGTTTTGAACGAAATGAGCAAGTAGTCCGTATCGATTACAGCCAACAAATGGAAAAAGAATATATTAAATATTCAACAAAGCTGGTTTTGAATAAACCTTGAAAATTGCTGTTGGGCCTCGGGATCTGCTTTAATCAATACGAATATTTAAAATTTAGAGAAATTATTATAGCGAAAATAAAAAAATGGCCTGGCAAGAAAATTCAAGTTTATTCACTACTTTTGTTTCGCACTGCGGGTAATGATGTCAAGTAACGTTAAAATTCCAAATATCTTTTTTTTATTATTCTATGATTAATGATCTTATAAAAAACAATTATTTACTTATTGCTAACATATGGTCGGGGTCTATGGTCACGTTGATAGAGTATAACGACCATTAGATTCTGTTCCAATTTCATTATGGTCAATTTGACATTTTAATAATATCGACCGAGGGGCGGGGAGGAGTGATCCCGGCAGTGGGGGCAATTGAACCAAGCCTTTGATAAAGGAAACTCTTCAGAAACCTATGGGGATTGTGCTAGCATGTAGTGACAAGTCATGGTGACCGAGGATGTGAAGGTACTCAAACTGTTCAACCAAGTTATACGCTCTCATCCAGAAACAGTAATTAAGCTTCACACAGTATCGTTGCAGTATAAAACACTGTCGGCTTTGAACAAAGACAAATATGCCTGGGTAGGCTCTACAACAGCCAGTCTTATGCACATATAATCTGTACAAAGCTATGGAATAGGTTTTCGGCGTTCATGCCAAGCTAAAATCCATTATTCTGAATGCTATTCAAAACACGTAGCCCCGACCCAGTTAAAAACAAGTTCATTTTTTTTTTAACCAAATGGCATTAGGAGTGTTTCGATTTAATTAAATTTATACAAAAAGATCGCTTTGGATTCTACTTTGAAAATATGATTTAAAAAAATAAAAGAAAATTCGATACGTTACAATAAAGCGAAAGGCAAGAGATCGTGAGGCAAGTTGTATTTTAATGGTTCATCTCTACTAGATGGAACAATGGCCAGTCTGCATTTATATTGGATTTGAAGGGAGTCTTCTACGATAAGAGCCTTTTGGAAAATCAAACTATTGATTCGAACGAGTACTGTTCCCAATTATATGAATTGAAAACTATAAAAACTGTTTCGAATTAAATAAAAAAGCATAATAATGTATCAGGAAAACATATGATTAGAAGCCGAACAAAAATATTGGAAGTTCGTCGAGGAAGCTCTTCCTCACCTGTCTGTATTTCTCAAATATTGATTCTTTGGATTTATCATTTATACTTTGGAAAAAATAATCAAATTCTATAACCAGAATATACATGAATTTCGGAACAAATTAATTTGATCCTGCAATATACTAAGCTAATCTTTCCGTCTGTTTATATTCTCACTAATATCTTCATCTTTGTTTCTAACAACAAAGATAAGGATATTAGTCCGAATGTAAATAGCGTAAATAAACTAATCTTATTTTCAACTTTGAGTTAATTATATTCTCAATTCGTCAGCATAGCGTTGCATTAAGTATTACAAAGTTATACAGAAAGAAGAGCAGGTTTGATTTTGAATTTTTTTTTTTTTCACGTTTTAGCAACCCGCTGTAGATTAACACAGGAACATTTTTTTTGCTGTGAGGGGGAGGTCATTTTTTGGTAAATGAATATTGCATTAACTATTTTTGAGAATAAAAATCATTTTTCCAGATACAAGTTCAATTCCTACATTTTTCAAAAGTATTTTCGTGAATATTATGACCCCTGAGTGAAATTCGAACTCGTCTCTTTTATTTTTACGTTCCGAGCAACTATCCATTACACCATACGCGCATCCACACGAATTGACACTAATTTCAAATTTCAGTCAATCATTACTGATTAAAGTATTTAAGGAAACATAATACTAGAGTCCGTTTTTCCTGATACATAAAAACACAATCTCTTTTTGATGCTATATAAGAACTACTTTTCACCAAAATTGGCTAAACAATATCTTTTTGAACTTATACGGCAGGTCCAGGTAATAGGATATTAATTTTAATGGCTGGCCACTCGTATTTGAGGATACTTGTCTACCATGGCGGCGAAATAATCCTTATAGTAGACGATTTCTCAGGCACATTTGCGTTTGTTCAACACTCACAGAGGCCACCTTTGGTTTATAGTGCAACTATGCTGAGCAGAGATTATTTACAGTTTCTGAGAGAGTGTGTGATCAACAGTTTGAACAAGTCCAGAATGCTAAAATTTCGGTGACGATGAGTTGTCACTTCGTGCTGTGCTAAAATTGGATCGTTCCCAAGGGTGCCGTCTACACAGTTTCACTCACAAGGCTTTGGTTAAGCCGTGGTATGGCTTTCAGTCACTTTCTTTCACGCTGGGATTGTCTACTCCAGACCGTTAATATCAAGAACTCGTCTTCCTGACAAATCGACCTTAGTGAGATTTGAACCCGTGTCTCATGGTCAGAAAGCAAACGTTCTAACCACTCGGCAATAATAGTAGGACAAAGTTTATTCGAAGGGAGGTACTCCAGCTTGACTGATTTTTTTCGAGGGGAGGTATTCCAACTTGAAGTTGTAACTTAGGAAAATTGTCCCCCGCCTCAGTAGTCTATTTGCCGTATAACCGGGTAATCCATTTTTTGACCCGAAAATACTAAGTAGCGGTTTATGGTCTGTTTGTAGTGTGAAAAATCTTTCGTGTATATAACGGTGAAATTTCATGACTGCGTAAATGATCGCTAATGCCCCTTTCTCTATTTGAGAATAGTTTTTTATTTCTGCTGGGGGCAGGGTCCTTGATGCGTGAACGATGGGCTTTTGCGTTCCATCTGGCATTTTATGAAGGATACACGCTCCTATTCTATGCGAGCTTGCGTCGCTAGCAACTACGATCTCGAGGTTCGGGTCGTAGTGCGTTAGGATTTTGATAGTTTTGTCGAATGCCTCCTGGCATTTGGGTGCCCATTCCCAAACCTTATCTTTTCTTAAAAGCTCGTTCAGCAGGGCACGGAGGTTATGCATGTTTGGGATAAACCCTTGATAGTAGTTCGCTAACCCCCAAAAAACGCTGTAGCTCTGTGACGTTTTCAGGAGCCGGCATGTCCTTAATTGCAATGGCCCTTTCTGGGTCCGGTCTCCTACCGTCTTTGTCTATGAGGTGACCCAAATATTTAATTTCTTTCATGAAGAAGTCACATTTGCTTTCCTTTATTTTGAAGCCATAGTCTTGTATTCGTGAAAATCCTTTGTGGATGTGTTCCCGGTGTTGTTCCAAGCATTTTCTGTTTATTTATATGTCGTCTAGGTAAGCTGTTGAAAAATCAAGTCCACCCAGCATGGTGTCCATAACCTGCTGAAAAATGGCTGGTGCGACTTTGACTCCAAATGCAAGCCTTTCAAACTTGTATAAATCTCTGTGTATTTATACATAGTAATTTTGAGCTTTCTTCCTCAACGGGTATCTGGAGATAAACTTCGCTGAGGTCGATTTTTGAAAAGAACTTGCTTCCATTAAGTTTCGTAAAAACTTCTTCCGGGCTTGGAAGTGGGTAGTGATAATCTTCTAGTGCTGCGTTTAGTCCAGTAGAAAAATCTGCGCACACGCGGATTTCCTAAGACTTCTTCACATACACTACTGGTGCTGCCCACTGGCTATATTCCATTTAGATAAAAATGCCAGTCTCTACAGGTCTGTCTAATTCCTTGTCTATTTCCTCTAACGAGGCAAAAGGCACATTCCTTTTTTTCTTAAATATTGGTTGAGTGTTTTCTTTTAACTCAAATTTTGCTGACATCTTTTTGCATCTACCAAGGCCAGCCGAAAAGACCTCGGGGAAGGTTTATTTTAATTCCTTCTTTAGTTTATCTGACTCGGTCGTCAGATTTTCTATTTTCTGACAAAAAGTATTAATTGGTAAATACCACAGATTGAACTGCTGCATCCAATCTGTGCCAAATAGATTGTCTGTGTTTTTTAACACGAACATTTTCATCTTTTGGTTGTTCCGTTCAAAGTAACGTTCGCGATAATTTCACCTTAAAACTTAATTTCACCGACCTAGCTATTTTGCCGGTTTTTAGCATGATTGGTTTATTTAATCTTTTCCAAGTATGTAGGTTGATTATTGATAAATCAAACCCGGAGTCTCACTATAAACTGACTTTTTTATTCAGTATTTTCACCTACACATATTTTCTTATATATTTGACGCATAGTTCGTCTGTTTTTGTGGATCTAATCCGGCTTTCCCCACCTTTATTCGTTCTGCAATGTGAACTTTTGTGCCCAACTTTATTACAAGTTGGGCAGGTTTTAAACCGATATTGGCAATTTTTAGACCAATAAAGTGCTCCACAACGGTAACATGGACTGGGCGGTAAATTTTTCGGTTTTTGATTGAGTTGACTTTTTTCTTAGAGTGAAAATAATCTTTTTTGGTTTGACTTGTTTTTGAAGGGGAGGAAAAATGTGGTTTTCGATATATTTTTCTTATGTGTAAAACGCCTGACTCTTCAATGTCTCTAGAATCATTTTTTACACTTATATATTTTTGGCAGTCTTCGGCTATATTTTGTAAGGTTACATTTGGTTCTCCCTCTAACCTGGTTAGGACTCTTTAAATTGTCTGCGTTAAGTTCGGCTAATTTAAAATCGTCACAATGTTTGTTAACTACCGATGCGGACGTCGAGTAATCTTCGCTGTCTTTCTTGGTTAGCTTTAAGCATTTCCACCTTTTGTGAAATTACGTCGTTTTAGGGCTGAATAGTTCTGTAAGAAGATTTACAGTTTCAATGAAAGTTAAATCACTAGTTTTTCGAGGTAATATGTAGTCCACTATTTGCTATGTTCAGTAGTCCCTAATTTCCGGAGCAGTAGGCGTAGCTTTTTAGCGTCTATCCATTTTCCACAATCTATTTCAAATAGAACATCATAACTTCTGAAATATGAAGCAAAGGTTTTATCTTCGTCTGGTGAATAAGTGAAATTGTCAATTGCAATCCAAATTGCGTTTTGTGAAAAAGTAGTTTCGCTTTCAGTATTTTGACCCTTATTCGACCCTGTTTGTAGAAGCAATTCTTCAAACTTTTTCTGTTGTTCTATCATTTTTCGCTGTAATTTTAATTGCTCTTCTTGTTTTCGCTGTTGTTTTTCGTCGTTTCCTTGTTGTAATTCTAATTGCTTTTCGTCGTTTCTTCGCTGTTGTTCAAACTGGAGTAACCAGTTCTAACATAGTAGCTTTTTAAACTCTTCCATGTTTTACTTTTCAATATTACGCTTCTACGTAAGTTTACTTGTACCAAGACTTTGTATTGTTCGGAGGAGAGAAGAAGAAAAAACAAACAAATCACTTTTTTCTCACTTTTTGGACAACTGCGAAACGTAAAGTTTATACTTCGGCGCTGGAAACAAAATATTTTCCTTTCTTAAGACATTGCCAGAACAAGGAACATTAACTTTTTCTCTGCGACAAAAAAAAATCACTTTTTGTTAGTAAGAATAAATCAACTTACCAATTTTTTCTTTTTTTTCTCTCTATGATTTTACGTGAAGTTCGTTAAATTCTAGTTGCCAGTGTTATAGATACTGGTGCGCAAATTGTGTTTCTTTTATAGTTCTCTCGTGGATTTCTTTGGATTTTTGGCACATAAATTTTTAAATATAATTAAGAAACACTTTCCTCCGAATAGTAAATTAGGTCAAATCTTCAATCACAATACCCTAAAAATTAGTTATAGCTGTTCCAGAAATTTAGATAAATTTATTAAATCACGCAACAATAGAATACAGAACTTTTATAACGAGAATAAACACAACCCAAACACAAATTTTAATATGCCCCAAGTAACAGAGCTATGTAATTGCAGAATCCCCGATCAATGTCCATTATCAAGCAGGTGCCTAACTAAATCCATTGTATATATATGCTATATCTCATCAAATTAGGATATTAAATTGTATATGGTATCCACTTGAAGATCTTTTAAGGATCGATATTACAGCCACATATCCTCTTTTATTAATACAAGCAAATGCAATATGACATCACTTTCTAAATAATTTTGGAAACTGAAGGAAGAAAGAAAACACCTAAGCTTAAATGGAAAATCCTAAAACATGCCAGAACTTGCAAATCTTTGAATGAACCTTATTTTTTATGTTTGCAGGAAAAAAATATGTATTATTAAACTTTTGAACAATACCCAATTATTAAATATTTGAAACCACCGTTTTTGTAGGCATATTAACGATCTAACATTACAATCTTGCTAAACTTCCAAATCCATAACGCTAAACGTTTATAATTATAACACACCTCCTTTGATATACTTACTATCTCTTATATGCCTTCCAACTCATCAGTCAACTCAACACCGCCAACTCACCCCGCCGAGATAACTCAGGGCCGAGACAACACAGCACCAGAAAAATATAACTTTATAACCGAATAAAAGTAATTTATTAATGATTAAAAACTTAATTAGTGAATATTTTCTTGAAATAAAGCATTTGAAAAGGCATTACGTAAAATATGAACCATTTTTTTGCTTTTAATTAATTTTAATATAATAAATCGTAATGTAATTTATTCTAAAATATTCTTATAAAAATGTATGTCTATATTTCTGAGATGATGTATTTTAATTATTTAAACTATTTACATTCTTCGGACTGTTGTCCCCCATCTTTTTTGCCTTATTCACAACATTTCGGCAATTTTACGTCCCAGTCTTCTTCAGGTGATTGGAATTTTGAAATGAATCCTTTATTTCGTTCAACTTTATTTCTACTTCCATGTAACATGTCTCTTCCGAACGACTCAGTTATCTCCTTTTAACTCTCCAAAATGTTGTTCACCAGTGCAGCAGCCAGGTATTGAATTCACAATTTTTTAGATCAAGTCACTGGATCCAACTGCCACTTTTATCCACTCGGCAATGTGTCATTGAGGACATTTTTGGGACTTATAAACTTAATGCCTCAGTTAATGATTTTTAACAGAGCTCATATTGCAAATTTTTGTTGTTATTCATTGATTTTCTCTAGAACTCCTTATTACTTGTTCCCATGTTGTATTCATTTCTATGCTTGGTCGGTTCAGGATATTTTTGTGGCCTAGCATATGTGCTGATTCTTAGAGTTTTCGTATTTCCCAGTGATGTTCTCTCTCTATTATTTCAACTTCATCCCACAGGGGGCGGTGGTCTCCCTTTTCTCTCCATATGTTGTCAGTTACACCTGATTTTCTATTTCACTTCATGTTACGGCTTTACGATGTTCTTGCAGCTTTATCTTAAGGAAACGACCTATTTCTCCTTTATACTTCTTGCCACAACTGCATGGGATTGCGTACACATAGTGCTTTGTATCCCGGGTAGTTGTTATTTTGTAGTTTACTGCTTATACGGTCATTTCCTGTTCATATGACGTTTTCTCGATGTTTAAGCAGCGGACACTCCTTTTCTTTACACTGTATGGGTGGTGGGAGTTGAAGTTGTGGTATTGTCCGGTGAATGTTTGCTTGCCGTATACGGATGTCTTGAACCCATGCTCTATTCGAGATATTAGTAAATCCGGCAATGCGAGTTTATTGTTGATCTCCATTGTGAACTGTATCGATTATCTTATTGAGTTCACATGGTCCATTAGTAGCTGGATCTCTTTTCGATGTGGCCAGAGCATCAAGGTGTCATATAGTATCTCAGACATAGTGTTGATTTAGTGATGTGGACTCCAATCATCTGAAGAAGGGCGGAGCGTACAACAGTCGAAATGTCTTAAATATGGCAAAAAAGATGAAGAAAACAGTCCGAAGAATGCAAATAATGTAAATAACATTTAATGTTGTGAATTATTTTGAAATTATTTGGCTGATAACTATTATCAAATAAAACAAATTTAAACATGTCAGGAAACAAAAACATGCATTTTGCATCATTGAATTATTTTTAGATACCAATTACGGCTGTTATCGATTGCATCTGCTATTCCCAAGTGGTCACCCATCAATGTACTGACCAGGTTCGACGTTGCTTACCTTCGGTGATTGTACAAGAACCAGGGTTTCCATGTGATATGGCTGTAAACCACTCCATCGATACATTCAAGCTTACATCATCTGATATTTCCAAGGGGTCTCTCATCTAGCTAGACCACGTTCCACGTTGCTTAACTGTTGATCATACGAGAAACGGTGTTTGCACGTGATATGAATGTAAGCCATACCATCCGCAAATCTAACCTTACATCACCTTGTACACCTAAGTTGCCCCCCCCCCATCTAGGTACTAACTAGGCGTGATGTTACTTATCTTCAGTGATCGAACGGGAACCGGTGTTTCTCTGCGATATGACCGTAAGCCATAACATCCGCACGTCTCAACTTACATCACTTGGTGCTCCCAATTGGTCCCCATCTAGGTACTGAACAGGCTCGACGTTGCTTAATTTGGTGATTGTACGAGAAGCGATGTTTCAACGTGATATGGCTGTAGGACTATAATAATAACAGGGATATTTTAAAATAAATATTTCTTAGCTTACCCATTTAATTTCATTTGGCGTTATGTGGATCTACTTTTCAAGACTTATATACCGAAGAATTTCGCCTAACTTGGCTCGGTGTCTCACCAGTTCACCATTATAGTACTGAGGAATCGTTCCACTGCCATTATAACCAGATGTGATCTAAATCTCAATCGTTTATTCGGCGTAAATGGGTAACCTTTAATGTTATAGTCGGTGAACTTCCGCTGACGTAAATAAGTCTCCGCACAAGCGCGCTGTTATAGTCGGGTGGCTTCCGCTTTGACGTGTCCCTTTTTTTATTGCCATTATTACACTTTCATCATTGTACTGCAAGAATTTGATCAGTTGACAGGTGCCATTAAACAAGGAAGAAAGTGGTAAATATATATGTTTGCGTCTTTGTGTGTCTAAGACTACATGTATATGTATGAAGACGCCACATCTACACGTTTGGAATTGCGTCGGCCTGATATGTTGGTGAAAATATTGAGTATTTCCTACCGACACTAGTGGGTCTCTATTCGAATCTATGTAACTTTAAATGCTGATTTTCAAAGTCAGTGGCTAAGGTATGCAGAAAATAGAAAAGAACACGTTGGGTGCATAATCCGGAGTTCCTTAGTATTTTTGTTTTTATTTTTAAGAAGACAGTGGTCCATACAGTAATAGAGCTTTATTATAATAATATTTTTTTGTTTAAAAATATGATTCCTTCGCTACATAAGAGTTCTCATGTTTCAAAAACGAGAGCCGAAACCATCCAAATAATTATTAAAATTAAGCTGAATTGAGGTGTTTAGTCCCGTTATTTATATATATATATATATATATAATGTATATATATATATATGTGTGTGTGTGCATGCTTCATTAAAAACGACAGACAAGGTACTACGATTAAGCTTTTATTTAATTGTTTTTTTTTTTCGAACAAGTGTTTTCTTTTTGAGACACAGAGTGTGTAGAAACTGTTCAAATGTTCTATCATTCTGATCGCTTTCAGATATACTTTTAGCCATTATCAAGGATGAATTTATTTTTTTTCATTGAGTCTGTGTGTTGTGTGTATGTTTTTAGTGTGATAGAGATGTTTTATTTTCCGAACACGGTTAGCATATTGTGGCCGTGTTCGTAGTTATTATTATTAAGAGTTGACTTTTTTCCTTGACGAAAAAAAAAGAAAACGCTAACACTTGATATGAATGTGTGTGTCTATGCCTTTATATGTGTGTGAGCCTTCACAGATGAAGAGAAGTTTGGAGTCAGTAAAAAGGGAGTTCTACAAAAGGATGCTGAAAACACCTTGGTCGAAGTGTGTAAGCAATGAGAAAACCTTGAGACAAATAGAAACAAAACCTTATACTTAGAATCAGAGGGAGAGACAGGTGACATTTCTAGGACACTTAATAAGGAAAGAAAGCATTGAAAATTTTGCACCCACATGACATATCGAAAGCAAAAGAAACAGGGGGTGACAGTGGGCCACCTACATGACAAGTTTATATGAATGGACAGCGCAATGGGGTGTGTCGGGAGTGTAAAAAGACAAATGTTATTAAGAGTTGCACGGGATAGGAGGTTGTGGAGAGGCATGATCACCCACGTTCTGAAGAGACGTGACACATGGAAGAAGAAATTTCCGTATGTGAATATATGATTATATATAAGAGTGAAACTAGTCAGGACAGATGCTGTCTCTTCAGTCTTCACATTCTTACATTAAATAGAATATAAAATGCGTTTTTTGTACAGACAAAGAAGGATGTGAGCATATGTGTGTCTTTGCGTGTCTATATGTACGTCTGTGTATGCATAACTGTACTTTCATATATGCGTGTATGTGTGTTTTGCGTGTTAGAAAGAAAGAGTGAGAGTGGTAGGGTGCTGCTGTGCAAGGAAGTCTACGATCTATGTACGGGTCTTAATGTCGTGAAATATCTCTCCAGGCGCGTGTGATGTTCATTCGGGCGTTCCCCTAAATAGCTTTTCTGCACCGGTCCACAGTAAAAGGAAAAAATGAACATTAATCAATCAAGAAATAGAAGCGTTCGATCTGTCGTTAATTTTTTTTTTTCGGTGGCGTAACGTTCCTCAGCTGCAAATCCGATCACTTGAGACATTTGCATCTCGTGTCGTTAGAATCAGAACATGTCAGGTTCAAATTTGGATTACCATGGCATAAAAATGTCTAGGAAAAATCATTCGCTTGGAAGGAAATAAAATTAGACTGCAAGATTTTATATATTAGGTGATTATTAAATTAAAATATCGGGTGTAACACCAAGATTGTCCAATTGTTAGATTAAGCTTTGAACCGTTGTATCTTAGAAATGATTAAAGATATCTTACTGGAATTCTCCGCAGTTTTTATAATACTATTGAACTATACTTTGAGCAATAAGAATATATAATTACTTTTCAAACCTTAGAAGAATCGTGATGAAATCGATCATAAACGAAAATTACATGTCCACTATTAATTAGTCATAGCTAAGGATCGGAAACTCATGAAGGATTTAAATAAATTTTAAATATATATATATATATATATTATTCCAGGATCATTTCCCAACTTATTCAAGATGATCCTCGCCTTCTCTAACCTTCTAACTTTCTGTCCTGGATTAACAAGGTGCTTCACACATTTCACGTATGATTGCATTTTTAAGTTTTTTTCTCTGCTCTTTGGACTGTCATGTCTGAAACTCCTCTCTCACATGCAAAACGTCTTATGAACTGAGTTGGGTCTTTTTTACTGATCTCTTTAACTCTAAGTTGAAATGATGATCCCTCTTCTTGTTGTGACCTCCTGATCCAGTTTTCTTCTGTACTGTTCCCTCTTTTTTAAACTTATTCACTGTTCTCTTGATGCTTCTTGAATGGACTTTGAAGATGGAAGCCTGACTATGAATTCTGGTAACATTACTGAAGGACTAAATGATATTTTCCTCTCACCATTTCTCATTTGGGGAGAAATGTGGGGCTAACACGATACGATTTTAACCTGTTGACTTTCTAGCTGGATAAGTCAAAGGGGTTTTCAGTGATTCTTACAACAAATGGCGTCAAGAGGGCCAAACGTCTTATCTAAAAACCTGCAAAAAGAAACTCCATTAGTTTAGTGTTTTTTAGATATTAAACATTATGAGAGATGGACAATTATGCTGTTACACGATTTGGACATTTTTTCTGTTACGCCCGGTATATATTGTTATATGAAATATTTTGGGTGTACAAAAGTTTTTGGCATCCACCATTTTTGGAAAGTTGAGACACTACAGAAAAGTATTTATTATTTCTAAAAGAAATTCTTGAAACTTTTGTACAGATCTAATACTTTAGTCGCGACAATGATAACGGACAATTTCTGTCCGTTGCTACTAAGCCGAGGATGTGAAGATCAAATTTGGAGATATGAAATTCACTTTTATAGATTTGAGCTCTATTGTCATACGGAACGTGTAACGCGAAAACGACTCGGAAAACAAATTTCCTTTCTAGACTTTATATTTATTACCTAATAGTATGAAATATTTGTGGCATTTTAAGATATTCTAGTAGCTGTATGAATTAGGCTTGGACTTGAAAGAGACATGTTTTATAATAAAGCATGATTCACCTTTAAAGAAAATTCTGTAGCAGTATGAATCAGTCTTAAAATTTAAAGCGATTCTCTAGCTATATGAAGTAGTATTAGCCTTTAAAAACAGTTCTGTTGTAGTATGAACTATTCTTAGACTTTAAATACGATTTCGTTGTTGTATGAAGGATTCTTAGTTTTAAAGATATCTCTCTTGTAGTATGGAGTATTCTAAGACTTTAACGAAATTTCTGGTGAACTATGGAGTATTTAGACCCTTTAAAGATATTTCTCCTGGAGTACAAAGTAGCTTGGGGCTTTAAAAACATTTCTTCTATAGCGTAAATTATTCTTAGTCTCATAACCAATTTTATTCTTGTATGAAGAAGCCATTGCCTTTGAAGATAATTCTATAGTAGTATGAAGTATTCTTGGACTTTAAAGAAAATTCTTTATTTGTGTAAAGTTTTCTTAATCTTTAAAGATATTTCTGTAGTAGTCTGAAGTAGTCTTAGCCTTTTAAGATAATTCTGTTATAGTATGAAGTATTCTTATACCTTAAAGATAATTCTGTTATAGTATAAAATAGTCTTTAAAACAATTCTATTTTCGTATATATTATCCTTAGCTTTTAAAGACAATTATAATATGGTATTGATTCAAAGACATTTCTGTAATTACATGAAGTAGTCTAGACTTTAAAGATCTTTTTAATCGAGTATGAATTTATTCATCGTAGCCTTTAAAGCGAATTCCGTTATAGTATGAAGTAGCATTAGATTTTTTTTTAATTATGTATTAGCATGAAGAATTCTTAGAATTTGAAGAGAATTCTGCTGTTGTAAAAAATTGTCCTAGCCTATAAGGTCAATTATGATATAGTTTGAAGTAGTAACATGATGTGATCTTAGACTTTCAAAGCAATTCTAGTTTAGTGTTTATTATTTTTAACTATTTAAAGATTCTGACATGATATCGATTCAGAGATACTTCTGTAATTATATAAAGTATTTTTACACTTTAAAAACAATTTTGTTTTCATACGATATACTCTTAGACTTTAACCAGAATTAATTAGTAATATGAAGTATTCATTAATATGAAGTATTCTTAAACTTGAACTAGTACTGAAATAGTAAGATTTAATCTTAACCTTTAAAGACAATTCTTTATTAGTATTAAGAATTATTAGACTTTTAAGACATTTATGTAGAATTTGTCTTAACCTTTCAAGACAATTCTCTTGTAGTGTGAAGTAGTTTAAATTAGTAGTAGTAGCAATGTAGTTGTAGTAGTAATGTAAGGTAGTTTAATTTAAAGGCAATTCTAAATTGGTATTAATTAGTCTTATACTGTAAAGACAAATCCGTTGTAGTATGAAGGAGTTGTAACCTTTAAAGTAAATTCTGTATTGGTATGAAATATTGACATTAAAGGCAATTGTCGTAATATAAAATAGTCTCAGCCATTAAATGTTATTCACTATTAGTATGATGTACTCTTATCCATTAAAAGCAATTCTCTCATATTATGAAGTAAAGGCAATTCCCTAATAGTATGAAGTAATCTTAGACATTACAGACAATTCCGTGGAAGTATGAAGTTTTCTCAATATGAAGTAGTATTTCATATTACAAGCAATTCTCTAGTCGTATAAAGTATACTGAGCCTTTAATCACAATTCTCTAACAGTATGAAATAGTCCTCCTTAGCTATTAAGGGAATATCTAGTCGTATAAAATTATTTATTAGTATTACTTATTCTTAAGATTTAAATAAAAATCTATTTTACTATAATACTAAAATCATTTCTTTAGTAGTATGAATTTTTTTACCTTTGAAGACAATTATGTAATACTATGAAGTAGTTTTATCCTTTAAAGACAATTTCCGTATTATTAAGAAGTTGAATTTTGTTACAGTATGACGTAATTTCTATCTTTATACTTACTTTTGTAATAGTATGAAGTATGCTTTGCCATTAATGACAATTCATTAGTAGTATCAAATATTTTAGACTTTAAAACATACAATTCTCTAGCAGTATGAAATTGCCTTAGTCCATAAATAAAATTTGTTGATAAAAAATTCTAACATTTTTAACATCTTTTTTGCAAGTTTATTTTTTCCAACTATGTTTGGTTGATATATTCCCCGCGCTTTCTGTTGTCTGCGGTAATGATTTTCATCATTTCAATTATTTTCCAAGCTTTCATCTGCATCTTTGTAGCCAGAAGATACGACCGACATGTTATTCAGACGTTGCGAGAAGATCGAAGACTTTGTCAGCCAAACTCTTATGTCATATAGTTTATATGACATAGTGTAATATAAACAGGAAACAAAGATTTGTAAAATAATGAAAATATTTCATCTCCAAATTTTAATAAACGCAGTAAAAATTCAAATTCCAAAACAAGACAGAACAGAAATTGATGGATTAAGTGAATGATTATTTCATTAATAATCGATTATTTGATGAAACACTAAATTGTTGAATAACAAATTTATAAATAAATCTATCTGATAAATAAATATTTAATTTTACTTCAACTAGAAAATAGGAGGTCGATTTCGTTCTGACTTTCTGATATTTTAGTATATTAAACTGCAGTAGCAGGCATATACGATTGACTGCAGAAGATATAAATAGTAGACGAAGCAGCTGACCGATACATTTAAAACGCCATGTTTTCAAAAATAAAACCGGCTTCTCGATCCCCAGTGATCTTTTCCCTCTGACTTCTGAATTATCACCGAAAGGGAGAATTCTGTGGGGACTTGAACAATTTTTGTCCCCAATTTACGTTGGATACCAATCCATTTTAAACTCGACCATAATGTAACATAATGTCGAGTTTAAAGTAGGTTGGTAAACTACGGCTCATGTGGAGATGATAATAAATTACATTCTCTCTTCTTTCTGGGCGTAAATTTGCGACCGGGTTCTTATAACATTTCACATATTTTGGCAGATTTTCTATTATCACAATACGGACTAATAATATCCCGTTCTCACAATACGGAATGGTAATATACCATTATCACAATAGGGACTAATAATATAGCATTGTCACAATACGGATTAATAATATACCATTATCACAATACGGACTAATAATATACCAGGAATCTATAGAAAAAATCGATATAAAAGTTTAAGATTTCCAAGCCTCAACATTTTCAGTGTTTTCTATTTGTAGATTATAACCTAATCTGCAAGGCAGAACTTATTTTCTCATTTAATATAATTTCTCATAAAGAATTAAATAATGTAAAACAAGCACTTATCAATAATTGGGAATCTAATTATATAGACCACAAGCAAATGAAATTTCATTTAAACAACAATTTCAATAATAAAAACCAGTCATAAAAAACATGTCAATAACGCTATTAACATATTTAATCAAAATAATAAAATCAAATTCACCAAAATTAGAAAAAAAGACAAAACAACATTAAGAACTATCATACATAGAGATTTAAAATAAAAAAAAATATTTAGTCGATAAAAATAAACACATTTGATTCATTATTAACTTTAAAAAAATTTGAAAAAATTGCAACTTATTTACTAAAAGTAAATAAACTTCCAATCAACTCTATAACAGCAATGTTATGTATGAATATACATGCACACTTGGAGAATGTTTCTCTGAAAATAAAAAAAAAATCATAAAACGTTTGACATATCATATTACTATAATCACACTCTCGCGGACATTCACCTGCCACCTATCAAACCAGAGTGCTATCAGACAACACATTAATATGTAATATAAGCATTCTAGTATTATTAGACAGCTACACACAAACAATACCAACATGCTAGTAAAATCTAATAGTATAAAACAGACTTATGTTCCTTTAAGCAGGACACATACAACAAAAACAATCATCAATGAATAAAACAATTCTAACTTAAGAGTTCGAATCAATAAAAGTACATAAAAACACACACGTCACACCTCTCTTACGTCACAACACTCTTTAGCTACGTCACAACACTTTTTGCTTATGTCACAACACTGACTTTTTCTATGAAATTTACCAATTGTCACTACCTACCCTGATGATGACTTCAGAAAATCGAAACCTTGGGCTATATTTCTTACACTTTTCTTCTGGAATGAACTTCAGGCAATTTCTGACGGAATTTCGTTCTTGTCTGAGAAGGATTATAATTTGGAAAAGTCGATCATTAAAATTAAATCGCTGATAAAATTATCAGCGACGCCATATTGTTGTGATGTCTTCCAGTCTGTGACGTAGAATTTCTACTTTCGTACCGAATGACGACAGACTTATTAGTAGTCGCTCGATTCTATGCAAAATAAAACATGTCCTTTTGCCTATGACAATACTATTTGGAGACCGTAATAAAAGCAATGAAAACAAAAACTGTCCTGGAGTTGATGACGTTGCACAAAGATATCCCTGTCCAAGATTGTCAAATTGTTTTATCTTGTTTGGTTATCATTTTAATTATAAAGGTAAAATTTCCGCTTTTTATTGTTAAAGTGACTGATTATGTACTGGAGCGAACAGGGACTTATTTCATTTATTATTCCCAAGTCTTTTATTGTTAACATGCACTATTAGTAAAAAAAAGAGCAAAAGAAAACAAATTTAAATTGATTTTCCTTAAAAAAAAAAAGTGTAATATGTGAGAATGCCATCGTTCCATATGAGTTTCAAGGTTAGATGGTGAGTCAGTTCCATACTCATTAGACGTTTGGGTTCATTGATTGCAGACTCGGGTTTGAATACCCATCCCCTCTCTATACTGCTTATCGTACAGGGTACCAACTGCAAGGAGTAATTAATAAGCTGACTGAGGACTGGGACATATATTCATTCATCTTTTTATGTACTATTTTATACATAGGTTTACAATTTGGTGGCAAAAGTAGGCTATTTTAACAACAGCAATCCTTACTTCCCATTCTTCCTAACCTTGGCATTAGCCATATATATATATATATATATATATATATATATGTGTGTGTGTGTGTGTGTGTGTGTGTGTGTGTGTGTGATATTTATGAGTGTAGCATGACCAAGGTTCCTCTTTATTTCTTCTTATCTTATTGATTAAGTTATTTTCTTTTTCCCTAATATTTTTCCTTCTTCTTACTTCCCGCCATTCTTTTCGTCTTTCCCCTTTCTTTCCCTCTCTGCACGAGCTCCCATTTTGCTCAAAGAGATGTTTATTATATTGCGATTCATGTTTGAACAAACAATTGTGTATCTGACCAAATAACTTTATTATTTGCATGACCACTGCCATCTGGAAGATTTCCATTCAGGAATTCACATCCATAAATACACGTAGTCTTTATTCAATTACTGAAAATATAGTCACGCATAATCTTTCCCTGCCCGAAACCGAATCTATCACAAAATCTTACCCCACAACAGGATAGCAATATGGCGTATCTGACATAATTTTTTTCTTCTTCCAGCTTTAAATAAACCAATCTTTTTTTTCTTGTCTGCCTGCTAGTAAGTAAAACATTAATATCGGAAAATTAGATTTCGATTGTGAAAAATTTAAATCAAGGCGTACTTTCTTTCTCATATTGTGTTTTACCCTTTCTTCATAGCTGTTACAAAACATTTCCCTTGTTAGCAACAACATCTGGTTGATCGGTAAAACACAATATGAGAAAGAATGAATGAAATAATTAATGAATTAAAGCCAAGAAAAAGAATGAATGAGTGGATTAAAGAAAATGAATGAATGAATGAATTACTTTGAAAAAGAATGAAAAAGAAAGAAAGAATTTATGGGGATTGAAGAAAAAATGAAGAATTAAAAAAGAAGGAATTGTTGAATGATGGAAAGAATTAAAGAAAGAATGTTTCAATGAATGAATTAAAGAAAAAAGAAAAATGAATTAATTGATTAAAGAAAGAATGAAAACAAAATCGAGCGATAAGAGGAATACGAAAATGGAGAGCAAGGAGAAAATATTCGAAAGCAAAGAAGATTGCCAGTCCATTCAAATTTTCAAAGTATTCTACGAGGATTCATTATTAGCGGCCACAATCTTGACAACATAATATATTCAGATAACAGAAAGGAAATTGTAGGAACCCCCAGAGAAGGTAGTAAAAGAAAGCCCGATGAAAGGATCAACCATTAATTGTCAATCAGTTATGTGCCATACGTGATAGACACTTAGATGATCATGTATCTTTCGATACATGGCTGACGAGGCAGATTTTTTCCCGCAGTAGGTTGTTATTTCTTTATTTCTTTCTGCGGTGGACCAGTTGCCATCCAAGGCTATAGAACCCGGTCTGTCCTGCTATTTACCCATAGCTGGTAGGGAGAAGAAGGAGATTCATACCTTTCCCAAGGGTATTAGCACGTAAGTGAATGTAATGAATTCGAGTGGAATTCGAACTCAGCTCTGCAATTCCTTAATCCGAGAAGACAAAATGTAAGTTCGGCAGTAAGAGGAATAGTCAAAGATGCGAACTATGAAATGGACACGTTAAAATCAAGCAAGTACGAAAATGTAAATGTTTATAAAATGTTCGGAAAGAGGACGGAAAATGTGCTACCAAATTCCGAAAACCCATTGGAATAGTGAAAGATGACTTCCAAAACTAAGAAAAGTAATACGAATAAGGAAAAATCAATTAGAAAAACAGGAAAATGTTAAACTGTTGTGTAATATCAGTCCTCCTCTATTGCAGTGAATGCTGGACAATCACCTCACAGATGAAGAAGATACATGAGGCAAAAGAAGTGCGGCTCTACAGAAGGATATTGAGAATGCCATTGATAGAAAACGTGAGTAACGAGGAGGTTTGAAAGAAAATAAAAACAAAATAAATGCTTATACTTTAAATCAGAAAGAAACAGTTTCTAGAGCAAATAATGAGGAAAGAAGGCTTGGAAAAATTGGCATTCACAGGACATTGAAGGCAAGAAAGACAGAAGGTATCCTACTTAAGCTTGTGTAAATGGATGGCAGGACAATGTTTAGGAGAGACGGTGAAAACACAAAGCTTACCAAGTGCTAAAAATGATAGGAAGTTGTGGTGAGCCATGATCGCACAAATCTCGAGGGGACACGGCACATAGAAGAATGTTTTTGTAAAAAAACGAAAATACCTTTGATACACAATAATAATAATAATAATAATAATTACTTTGTGTAGAACTGCACACATCATCCGCAAAACGAAACGTCCCAAATGTGCATAGATAACTGTCCTACGGTGACCTTTTTACTCATAGACCTCAGAAGAGATTTGGTAATTAGGCCCTCAAAATTACTCTCTGGTAAGATGATACCACAAATAATAATAATAATAATAATAATAATAATAATGTAATCTGTAATATATCTTTGAAGATCTTCAAAAAACTATAAAAATACAACGATCTCAAAAATGTGACACATGAGGACATCAATGATTCCAGTTGTTCTTGGAGTACTCGGATTGACTTGAAAATGCTCTAATAGACTCATTGAAGGGATCGCTAGTAGCCCAAACCTTAAAGAAATGCAAAATATTATACTCACAAGTACAGTTCACATTTTATGAAGAGCTCTATCTATACAAAATATGTATGATTTTAATTTTTATTTTCTTTACAGAAATACTCAGTTCAAAATATCATGATACCATTTCTGATCATTTGGGACCTGGAAGAGTATGGATATACAACAACAACAATAATAATAATAATAATAATAATAATTCAGTTTCAAATGAGTGAAGAAATGCAAGTAAAGCAAAATACACCGACTGCAGCTGCAAAATGCTTAAAAAAGGAAGCAAAGGCAAATGCAACCGACCAGATACGATCGCAAGATAAACCGCTTTACAGTCAATACTCTGCCCGTACCAAACAAACTGATGTAGATAAACCCCGTACCCATCAGTGGTTACGTAGTGCAAGGTTAAAAGTTGAAACCGAAAGATTTATTCTTCCTGCACAGGACCAATGCTTGCTAATTAGAAATTAACAAGCACAGATACTGAAAAATTATGTTAGCCGAAAATACAGATTCTGCGCGGTATTGGCACCCACTGAATATAAAACACGGCATGACAGAGTGGGCCAATATCTGCACTGAAAAATCTACAACTTCAACGGGAACGAAAGTAAAAGAAATTGGTATGAACACCACCCAGACCCGGTTACGGAGATAGGACCTGTAACAATTTTATGAGACTTTACAATACACACAGACAAAACAATGAAAGCTAATCGCTCAGACATCGTAAGTGGAAATCGCAAAGACATGTGCCATCGAATTAACATGGCAGTCCCTGCAGACTGTAATGTATCTTTGGAGATCTTTAAAAAACTATTAAAATCAAAATTTCAAAAATATGGCACAGAACATCAACAATTCCTGTTGTATTTAGAGCCCTCGGATTGGTTGAAAAAGGTTCCAATAGACTCATTGAAGAGATTCCTAGTACTCGATGCCTTAAGGAAATACAAAAATATTGTTCTCACAAGTACAGCCTACGCCTTACAAAAGGCTTTATCTATGTAAAATAAGTGCCATTTTTTTTCAAAACTACTCAGTGGAAAATGTCATGATGCCATCCCTGACCCGGAAAGAAATGAATACACACCAGAAATCAAAGGAAATAAAATAATAATAATAATAATAATAATAATAATAATAATAATAATAGTGAGGTAATATATCGTGTTCAGAAAATTTCGTGAAATAAACGTTGGTGTAAATGTATTTAAAAAGTAAACGTACTTTTAATGCATTTTATTATATAATAATATGTTTGATAATACAGAGAAGACATAAGTACCCTTCAGATATTTTCATGAAATAAACCTTAGTGTAAACGTCTGTACGAAACGAAAGTACTTTTGATACACCTTCATAATATATAACTGTTTCTCAAGGGTGTTGTTACCAGTAAGTTGTAATTTGTATACGTAGTTGACGATACCGGCAATTGAAATTCAGGCCCAAACACAACGGATGAAAATGTTGCACAGTTTCATCAATCCTTGACTTTAATTTCGACGCTTTCGCCTGAAGCCAACAACAATAACTCCCCGAAAAAATTCTATTCGGTTCTAATTTTACCAATTTCTTTTTCTTTTTCTTTTTTTCTTTTTTTTTTTTTCTTAATTTTGTTTTATCTTCGTGTGACATTGTCCCGACGGTGCCAGTCTGGGAATTCTGAAGAAATTGTAGAGAGCCCTCAGCGAAACATTTTTAGAAATTGCTTTTTTTGCAGCACCTGCAACCAGCTAGTATCTCTAGTTTGTATTTAATTTGAGGTTTGACTTGCAGGGGAATTAATCTTTTGCCAGCCTTTGTCGGCATTTGTAAGTCGGAGTGTCGACCATTTTCTTCTCTTTTCTTGTCCGGTCAAACAAAAAGTTTAATCTACTTTGTACTAGTGTGTTCCTTTAGTGTATTTGTTTCATTGGAGAAATACTGTTCCACTCATGTCCGCTTTCCACTTTCTTTCTGCCAATGTTTAAAAACCGCTAAGCAAAGAAGCCTGCTTTACATATTCAAGCTTTACTCAACAAAATAATGTTTTCCTTAATTTATTGCAATTTTGTGTTCAGGGAATATCATTGCTACAAATTAGAGTAATTAGCATTTAAAATTTTTTATTAGTAAAATTCTCCGTATATTTCATTTCGTTTTTAATTTTCTTTATGTTGTAAAAATGTATTTAATTAGCTTCCTTTTTTTTAATTTTTAATCAATTCACCACAAGTCAGGCTTTTCTGTCTCGATAGGGTGCAAAAGCATCCCTGCGTCCTTGTGGATGATGAAATATTTTCCACGCCCCAATCTTTCTCCCTAGTGGGTAAATGGGGCGCCTCTCACTGCCCTATTGCTATATCCATAGAAAGTGATTGAACAAACTACATTCCTAGGTTCTGCCAGATCTAACCTTCACGACGGGGATTCGCCATGCCACGCCCATTGTAGCAAATAACTCACATTCCCTCCGTATTTTATCGGTGAGAAGTAAGTTCCACTTGAACAGCTTCTTTCCACGAACCCGTGCTCTGTGGTACTGACTCCCAAGAGGATGTTTTCCTGGTCACTACAGTCTTAACCTGTATAAGTCTAGAGTTAACCGATATCTTCCCCTACTATCCGTATAAACTACTCATTAAAGTAACCCTCTGCTTCGAGTGGTACCAAAGCACTGTACATGGGGAACCTTAGTGCAATAAATGGCTTAGGGAAGGGCATTTCTTGGAGTACGTAAAGACAGACATCTGGTAAGATATGTATAAAAGTAGTTACATGGGGTTAAATCAAACCAAGATTTGATATTCCAAAATAAAGACACTGGTGAAAGACGAGATGGCACATTGACTGAAATTTATTCATTAAATGTATCGAGTAAGTTAGTTTAAACGAACAAAAAGTGTAAAGAAATATTATTCTTTGAATTAAATTTTAGTTTAAAAGACGACCTTATTAACACAAAACCGTATATCAACATTCTCTACCAAGTGTTCCAAGAAAGCGTACTCATCATAAACCTCTCCCAAACAGAAACTATGATCTGGAAGTAGAAAGCAATCAGTGATGACATCTATCCTGAATCCATCATAAAAATTCAGCATGTGAACTTAGGAAATACTAAACCCTTCAAATATCTTTGTGTATGGATTCAGTTATAATAATTTAGCATAGCATATAAAGAAATTGAATATAGAACCGACTGCGCCAAAGGTAGTTCCACACGACACAGCAAACCATTAACCTAAAAACTCGAATTATGTTTTTAAATTGCCTCACCAGATCGAGGCTTTCATATGGATGTCATGCATGGTGCCAAACTTATTCAGAAATATCTTTATTTAGCAGTTCTATACAAGCACTTTTTTCCGGTCAAATAATAACCGTGGTAATAAAATAAACACATTCCATCTCCCCTCTCGCTTATAACCCTCCATCACAATAAAAAAAACGTTTTTCAGCACTAAAGCAGACTTAGTCAAATAAACATCATATATATCTGTTGTATCCTTAAAGAGCTTACAAACCGACAAAGGTGGTACTCGAGTGAAAGGAACAGCAACACGGACGTAGATGAAAGAAGGAGAGGTTTATTGTAAAAGAGAATACACTACAGAAAGACAGGGAATCCGTTATCAAGCTAGTAATTCCCGAAGCAAAGTGATATTTATTTCTGCTATCCACAGAAAATGTGGCACAAGGCCAAAAATGGGGAATGAGAAAAAAGGACGGTATTCTTGTCTTAAATTTAAACTTAGCTAGCCGCAAACACTGGCCCAACCATATCACAATATTCCTAACAGCAAAAACAACGCAGTCTTACTTATCTTTCTTACTACATCTACCATAATACCTCATTGTCTCTATGGAAGTCCTAACTAGTCCCCATGTGTACAATTCATTGTCTGTGGAGTGGGAAATAAAACAACAATTAAAATACTAGCCCCAATGAATATTTACAATATGAAAACAAAACTATTTATAGGAAACTAAACAAAATAATGTTAGTAATAAAACCTCCCATAATCTTTAAAAGTGGCAGAAACATCAGTTAACTGGACGAAATCAATGCGGGACTATAATAATATAAAACAATCATTCACACAGACACACACTCAGACACATACTCACACAGACACACGCTCAGACACACACTCGAACAGACACAACAAATAAGAAAAACACACACCGAAACGAAAGGCGCCCACATCCACCAGAAAACTGACATCACTGGTCACCTAACGAGGAAGCAGATGGGGAATTAAGCTAAAGAAAAATAGGGACAGAAATAAAAGGGGGGGCAATGAGCATACGTAGCCGAGCTAAGTTAATTGGAAAAAGGAAACTAAAGAAACAAAAACGAAACTAAACTAACCTAATTTCGGGCGGGGTTGCCTAATTTCAACCCAGGAAGAACAAAATCCTGATGCCTAACCGGCATCAAAGTGCCACTCCAAGTCAGCCTCTTTCACCCGACACAAACGTGCAAGATTCACCCACCTTTTGCCAAATCCTGATGAAGTGAGCCGCTTCCTTTTCCATCTGAATCTTCACTTTAAGCTGATGCTTAAAGTACAAGATCAGTTTGGGAGAAGTGAACTTCGCCTCCATAGAATTCCTTCTGGTGTGTTGTCCAAATCACGACTTTCATGATCCCTAGTAAGTAAAAGAACACGTAATGTTCAGTTTTTGTCAACTCTGGTGCCCCATTGCTACAAACAGAACTGGTCTCAAAGACAAAGAACTTTCCTTGGAGCATACGAACCATGAGACCTTCAAAATACTTTCACAACGGTGCTACCTCCTTGCAATGAAAGAAGGCGTAACAAGGCGTCGGTTGAAGATTTCTCCAAGAACACGGAACAAAATCTTTTGGCGACACAGAAGACCCCACGAATCACCAGCAATGTGAGTGATACCCCATCGTGCATATTGAGGCCATATTGAGCGAGCCTCCATCTTCTTAAGACCAAGCTTGTCAATCAGTTCATCACAAACGGACTTCCTAACACCTGATATACCGATGCCCATAAGAGGCGTTTCAGAGCAAGACGACATTCGTGATAGAAGGAGCATTAAGGTAAACGGTGCACCTACTCCTCGCTCGACTGCTCACTTCTCAGGGATGGGAAGTTCTTACGGGCGTCTTCCTTCCAGAAAGCAACCGATTCGCGACACATTCGATTTAGGAACGCGAAACGAAGTATATACGAATGAATCTCAATGCTAGGCATACCCAGACCGCCTTCAGATGGGTGAAGGCAACAGATCTTGCCTCCCCAAAAGGAGAACAATAGCCTTATTAATGACAATAGTGTGGCATACGGAAGTGGAAGCACAGAGTGTCGGTAAAGGAGAATAGGGTAGCTGTGTAAAACACATACTTCCTCCCTCCCCTTCACTGTTCTTGCCCTTGCGTAACAAATTGATTACGACCCTGGTGAAGCGTTGGGGTATAGACCCCTGCCTCATCAAGCTGCCGAAAATCAGTGCTGGCAAGGGAACAAAAACGAGCGACTGTGAACTTCATAGGGAAGACCATCTAATTCCGGAGATTTGTCCAGGCCAACCTGCTTCAGCGCACCCCAGATTTCCGCCGTAATGGGACCCTCGAACGTAGCCGCTTCAGCTGCCTGAAGGAAGGGAAAGTGAGCTAAATAGGCATCGAAGTGAGCAGGGTTCAGACCGGGCTCCCTGGTGAAAGGTTTCTGAAAGTAATCACGAAACGCCTCACATATGCCCGCTTACCCGGCAATGTGGCGAACGCGATATGCCGCTGAGACGCATTCCGAGCTTCCTCTGCACGAAATTCAGCGGCTGTATTTGTCGCCTCGGAGGATATTCTTTTTAATCTAGCACTAACTACCATAGCTTAATCCTTCTTGATAAGCAAGGAGGCCAACTCTGCTTTACCTAAAGCTACGTCCCCACTATCACGAGATTTGATCGCCCGATCAACTTTCTGCTTACAAGCCGTTTGCGCCGCTAATCTATCTATATTGAGCCGATGAGTATACTCATCAGCAAACGTTCTAGTTTTTGATTTTAAGTTATCCCACCATGCATTCCCAACCACATACCCCGTCAGTTCCCTCTGTATCATTAGTAGCAGCTGGAAATCTTGCTCGCCAAATAATAAGTTCAATTTCAAGTAGCCAACCATCTTAACCTTAGGCTTATCTAAGTTTACCTGGACCCGGACGAGCCTATGATCCGAATAAACTATGTAATGGAAACTTAGACACCCTAAGATCCCTACATCGTTTCTTCTAAGACTCGGTCGAGATAGCTAGAACGCACCTCTGTAGCCGAGTCGCCACTATTAGTCCAAGCCCACACTAACTGCCGAGGGTGTTCATTCCGGTACTTATCGACAAGATCAACTTGTCGACAAAGTCCCGAAATGGTTTCACATCCTGGTTATCAGTACCCAAATTTGCCCTATACGATCTATGTCGGGGTCAAGCATGACATTCGAATCCCCCGCTAAAACTACCCGACGAGATGTCGTCAAAAACAGCCCAATCTCCTGAAACAAAGCAGGCCACTCAGAACGCATATTGGGCGCATAAACCCCAATGAGACGAAGATCCTTATCGTTTATGGTAACGTCAAGCACGCAAAGTCTGACCGCCGGATCTGCGAAGACAAGAGCAGACACAGCCTTGAAAGACTTTCTCGAGCGTCCATCAAAACATACTGAATAGAAGGAAAAATCCCTAAAAAGTATGTCTTCATAACTGTGAGAAGAAAAATGGATCTCTTGCACACAAATATATTCACCCAAAGGCGATGAAGGTTACGAGAAAGTCTCGCCCTATGAGACTCCAACCTCAGACCTCGGGCATTCACACTTGCTAACCGGAGAAACATGATGAAACCGATTAGGGTTGCTCTCCTGCACTGAACATGGACGGTATTACGACACCGACGGCCTTTCCCATTGATCCTGTGCTCATTTCAGCCGTAATAGAGCCATCAGGAGGTAAACGTCAATGTCCAGGGGAAAAGTTAATTTTAGGGCACTATAAAGGAAGGGGTGAACGAAAAGCGAGAGCCTCCCTGAACAATACGATTTGACCTGGTTTGCCTCCGTCACTAGAGCCTATACATGTTTACCAGGGTCCCCAGTCCTGATCACAGTCAATATCCTCTTGACGTTTGGAAAATTGCTGGGGTTTTCTACGCCGAGATTATTTATTTTTCTAAACCTAATGAGATGTTTCAAATCTTTGAATTTCTTGCTTTGAGAAGCTAATTTATCCTGTTTTTCTTTTGTTATTACACAAAAATTTCCCCTATATTAAAATTAGGTTTGTTTTTTTTTCAGATTCAATGGCATCAGTTGATGGACTTCTTTACCGATTTTTGTTTTTTCGAGGGGGACGGGTGGGGCTTTGGACAGGAAAAGGGTTAGGGGTATGGGGAGTTGTAGGAGTAGGATTTTTTCTGGAACTGGGAGCTTTTGCAAGAGTAGTGATTTTGGATGAGGAGGTAAACGCGGATTTTGTCAATGGATGTGGTGTCAGGAGTTGTTGCTTGTATGTTGGGGATGGTGGAGATGAAGAAGGGCCAGTTATTTTTTCATCCTGCGAACATTTTTGTGTTAGTTTTTAATTTTTGCAGCTTTTACTTTTCTCGAAATTTGTTTCGTACCTAAGTCGTTGTTGGCGTAGATTGCTGGTCGGAGAATCGCCATTCGCACTTGTAGAGGGAATGGGACTGTTTGTGTCTTTCTCTGTTATTTGTATGGAACGAGGTCCCGCTACATGGAGCTTCCCTTTCGCCCTACTAACGACCTGCTATTCCCCCTCCCTTCTCCGCAACCACACAAACAACGGGCAAAGGCTTTTCGGGGAATGGGGATTGAGAGTTATACCCAAACGGAGGTTTCCCCACACCGGTTCCGATCACTGACATACGCATTACAGGCGAGACAGAATGTACAGGCGAGACAGAATGTACAGGCGAGACGGAATGTACAGACTCGACCAAAAGGTGATTTGGTTGGGCGGGAGCCAGAACTTCAGAGGCTTTATTTACTGGGCAGGAAGAGGACATGTGACTAGTCTGTCCACACTTTCAGTATATTGGTCGTCGCCCGGTGACAATTATCGGCATTTTCTGGGTCCCTACATCCAGACAGTTGGGGATGCAGATGAAGGCCCAGCGATCGATCATCGTAACTCCATCCCCCGGTCAGATCGTCAAAGAAAGCATTGAGTATCTCTCCAAACTGGCACAGATAGGCAGCCAAGTGCTCCCCGACGGTTTGAGGAGGAACCTCATATACTGGGATTTGATCCGGGAACTACGTAATTTTGATTGTACATTTCGGGTATGACCGCTACATTTTCTTCTTTGTTTTCCTCTGTATCTTTGGTCTCTTCGGCTGAATATTGGCCTTGATTCAGCCACCATACTTTTTTCAAAAACAGTTTTGATTTCTCCAAATTTGGGTCGTTTTCTGAAACCAGACTTTTGCAGAAATCTGCATTTTCACGTAAGCTTTGGCTCTTCTCGAAATCCATCATTTTTTGCAATGTACATATCTGGAGTGTCTTTTTTTTCCGTGACTCCAAAATATTTTTTCGAGCCATTTTTTTAACAATGAGGGGAGTGTGTGTGTGTGTGTGTGTGTGTGTGTGTGTGTGTGTGTGTGTGTGTGTGTGTGTGATTTTTTTCACATAAACCGAAAAAGAAAATTATTAAATAAACTAAAATAAATACGAAACAATGCGAAATTCCTTCAACCGTAAGGAAATAAAAAAACAAATTTTACAAGACAAAACAAAAAAGTTGGGCGTACAAAAAGATTACTTAAAAATGAAAACTTATGCAAAAGACAGACGATCAAACGTTAAACTTTAAAAGGGAACAAAAAACGAAAAATTAAATATACAATGACAGATAACAATCACAAATTTTCTTTAAACGAGAAACAGGATACACGCAAAAAACGGTTACACGTACGAAGACTCAAAAGAATAAAACAACAAGTCTATTTTTTAAAATACTACAACAATAAAATTAAAACAAAATACTACGCAAAAAAAACGAAAAAATAAATACGAAAACAATAAAATACGTAACTAATCACAAAATCAATATGGCTGCCTCAAAAAAAAAAAAAAAAGTCAACCCAAATACAAACGAAAAAACACGAAAAGAAAAAAGACATAATCAACAAAATAAGCACGAAAATTAAAAACAAATATACACACAGAAGGTTTAACAAGTAAAACACAGACTTCGCAGATATTTAAAAAAGAAAACAAAGAACGAAGAAATATGTAATATATAAACAAAGAAAAATAAAGTTGGACGAAAAATAAAACGATAAAGGGTTACAGAAAATTAAAACGGAAAAATAAATTCAAATAATAACTTTAAAAATAAGAGAAAATAAAAAAAATAATAAAAGAATAAAAGCAAAAACGAGGTAAATGAAAATGCTGAGGGTAATAAATTGAAAAGAAAAAATCAAAAAAATTTCAAAAACAGAAAAGTAAGAAAACGTAAACGGAAATTGCAGTTCAAAAGAAAATAGTTCAGAAATACGTCAGGTGATAATCACCAGTTGTACAGGTCTGAAAACGATGAACTTTGCTCCAAATTCCCGAAGCAAAGTCCACCAGATATATATGCACACTATACATATCTACTGATATAGTCAGTCCACAATAGGCGATAGGGAGGGTGGGACATTCCATTACAACACTTCCCGCTGACCTAATTTTCCAATGAAATTTTGTTCAATACCTCTACATTTTGGGGGTCAGGATATAACTGTTTGACTTTTTTTCCTCTTCCTAGTACTTTTCCGTCTCACCAGCAAAAAAAATATTACATTACATTTACCATTAAGATCTATTGATATATAATGTATACGTATTTTTTTAAAACAAGAAGGGAGAAGATGAAGAAAAAGATACATTTCGTACCGTAAATATTAGATTTAAAAACAAGACGCTTCCTATTTTTGAAAACTGTACAATTTGGGATGTTAAATAATCCAGAACTTAGACTGGGAGCAAACCGCCTGCATCCGAATAGAAATGTATTGAGTAAATAGACAAAAACAGAAAGCGGCGTAAGGCAAGGATGTGTCTTCTCACCGGACTTATTCAGCCTCTACCGTGAGTCTATACTCAGGGAGCGGGAGATCCAACAAGGATGTATTATCGGAAAGGCTGCGAATTCTTTGCAATATAAGATATGCAAATAACACTGTGATGATGACAGATACAGGCAGAAAATTATATGACCCCCTTAAATAAAATAGTAAAGGAACGCAAGAAGAAAGGACTAACTACACGGTGGTCAACAAGAGAGAAAGCCCATGATGACAACTACAAAATGGAAATCAAATTAAATGTGAAAATTTAAATATCTGGGAAGTGTTTAAACAAAAGATGTAATCTATGACACCGAAAGCCGTAGATGCATTGAAATGCCAAAATAATAGCAAAAGAAGTTTTCTATAAATTAAAAATATATATTTAAAACACACGAAAATTTCGTTGATAGCAAAGAAAATTCAGAACTGCTGTGTAATAAAAAGTCCTATATACCAACCCTCCTATATATATATGCGTGTGCGTGTGTCTGTGTGTGCGTGTGTATGTATATATGTGTGCGTGCGGGCGTGTGTGTGTGCGCGTGCGTGCGTGTGTGCCTGCGTGGGTGTGTATGTGCGTATGTGTGTGTGCGTGTGTGCGTGCGCGTGTGTGTGTGTTCGTGTGCGTGTGTGCCTGCGTGTTTATGTGTGTGTGCGTGCGTGTGTGTCCGTGTGTGTGTATGTGTGTGTGCATGCGCGCGTGCGTGTGAAGGCTGGATAATTTTTTCACAGATAAAGAGATGTTTTAAAGCAACGTGTGATGCTTCAGATGAATGCTGAGAATATGTCGGACTGAACATGTGAATAATGAGAAAGTTTGAAGGAAAATAGAAACGGAAAGAAAACTTTGAATTACAAAGAAACGGTTGAAATTGATGAGATTTTTGACGAAAGACGGCTTAGAAGTTTTGGCTCTATCAGCCACGTCCTGAAAGGACAAGGTACGTGGGAAGAAGAAGTAGATGACTGGAACCCCGACATAGCGCCTTTACAATATCGATGTTACTCAGGTAATTACAGCGACTGCAATATCTCTCTCCCTCTCTCTCTCTCTCTCTCTCTCTCTCTCTCTTTCTCTCTCTCTCTCTCTCTCTCTCTCTCTCTCTCTCTGATAGCCTCAAAAAAACAGAAATTAAGGGAGAGACAGAAGGAGAAACGCTTAATGTAATTGAAGATTGAATTTATGAAACCCAAGAGGGGGAATGGATAGGATGGGGAAATTAAGAAAAGAAGGGAGTTGGGGGGAGGGGGAAGAGAGTGATTAACTATTTCGAAAATCGATTGTTGGCGAATTCCTAACTGTTTCGTCAACGAGGCAATTGAGATCAAAGGCAACGTAAGACTAGACCGGATATATTATTGATCTATTGATCATTTTGGGAAAGAAAAACGGTTGATTTCGTGCGTTTTTCAAAACGATCCCTGATAATGTCTATAGGTATATAATCACTTATCATTTGCTACCTATGTATAGAGTGTAGGATGAAACTCTGAGACAACCACGATATATATATATATATATATATATATATATATATATATATATATATATATATATATATATATATATACAAATGAGAGAGAAAATAAATGAAGTAAAAATTCGCAGTTCGTAGCATTTACGTTTTAAAAGTGCTCAATACAAAGTAGAGCAAAATATTATTATATATTTATTATAAGAGATTCTAATAAAAAACATATTTATTATAAGAGATTCTAATAAAAAACATTTTTAAATCCCTGCACAAAAATTTGTAACTATTTGTTACAAATAAATTAAAATTAATTTTAATTTATTTGTAACAAACAGTTATTTCTGATGAAAAAATTGAGGACAATTTGAAATATCAAATATATATATAAATAAATAAATACTTTCATAAATAAAACATTATAATTTTTAATTTGAAACTTTTTCTATATATACATATTAAGAAAGTATACGTGGCTTCTCATTATGCTATATATATATATATATATATATATAATTATTTATTTAAAAATTATAACATAAATATGTTATAAAATCACTATAAAAATAGCCATTTTGTTTCAACACCTAAAAATTTTTATAGATGTTTGTGTGTTTGTAATTTTCGTTTTTTATATATTAGATAATGTTATTTTTAACAATTTTAATCTTTGTTATATTTTAATAAGGCGTTAGCATCCGTTTAATAACACTTTCAGTCTTGAATATGTCTTGGTTGTGGTATCAGATTGTCTAGGTCAATGTATGTGAATGTGTGTACATGTATTTACCGGCGTCTATGTGTATAGAAAATGCATGCACATTTAATTGTGCATGTATGTATGTGTTCATTTTTTTTTGGGGGGGGGTTATAAAGGGCCGTTGAGATGTTTCCTGTCTCGTCACTTTTTTGCGTGTATATATATAAATATGTCTGGGTGCTTATGTATTATAATCTGAGTGTGTTTGTATTGTTTTACGCGAGAGGTTAGGACCCCACACACACACTTGGGATTAAAATGTATACATTTTGTCGGGTAGACAAGTCGATATTAGCGTCTATTCTAACGTAATTTCAATGAAGAAATAAATTGAATTACATATGTATTTTTCTTTTCTCCTCAGTAATTTTATAATTTTAAACTTAATAGTGATTAAATTTAGATTTAGTCTGAAACGTATATATATATATATATATATATATATATATATATATATATGTATGTATATATATTTATATGTATATATGTATATGTAAACAGTCTAAGGAGAATACATAGACAGATATGGGGATAGATAGATAGATAGATAGATAGATAGATAGATAGATAGATAGATAGATAGATAGATAGATATACACAAATATAAAAAGTCTTGAATTTCAGAGCAAATATTCCAGATATTTTGAAGATCATGACAGACACAAAATTGAAGTTGAAATCAATAAATCGAATTTGAGACATTTGAATAAGCAATGAGCTATTTATATATGAGTGCTACATTGCTATTTCACCTAAGGTAATTAGCATAAATTTCCTTGTCGTAATTAAAAGTGACAAAAGTTGAGCGGCCAACATTTCACCGGTTTTCATTCTCTCCTTCATTAATCAATTGAACAATGATAGTTGATCAAATAAGCAACGAAAATGAGAATTTTATGTAGACTGGAACTTGGAACAGTTTTCTTCATTAGATTAAACTCTTCTCTCTTATACAAAAATCAAATGACCTTTCTTTAAAACTGTCAAAAGATTTTCTTAGCAAAGTAATAATACTGAAGCATCACTACTGGAATAAGACCGATTCTTACTAGTTGGCCTTTTTTTTACTGTGAGAAAGTGAAGTGAAATCAATAAATAACTCTATCTATCTATGTATCCATTTTCCGTGTTTGTTTGCCCCTCGCTTTCCTACTAGTTGGCTTTGTACTGTGAGAAAATGAAATGAAATCGATAAATTTCTCAGTCTGTTTATATCTATCTATCTATCTATCTATCTATCTATCTATCTATCTACCTATCTATCTATCTATCTATTTCAGGTGTTTTGTTTGCCCCTCGCTTTTCTACTAGTTGACTTTTTTGTACTGTGAGAAATAAAATCGATATCACAGTCTGTTCATATCTATCTATCTATCTATCTATCTATTTTCTGTGTTTTTTATATCTAGCTTTCCTACTAGTTGGCTTTTGTACTGTGAGAAAATGAAATGAAATCGATAAATTTCTCAGTCTGTTTATATCTATCTATCTATCTATCTATCTATCTATCTATTTCAGGTGTTTTGTTTATCCCTCGCTTTGCTACGAGTTAGCCTTTTTGTACTGTGAGAAAATGAAATGAAATGAATAAATAAAACAATAATAATGATTAATACAAAAAAAGAAATACATTTTCCCATGACCTTCAGAATAAATGATCCGGGAATGTGATTACCTCACTTGGTTTCGCCTAAAATCGTTAGGTGGCGTTGTTGAAGCCTATAAAAGTCCAAACATTTCCAGTTACGCTCTCTTTCTCCTTTTTGATCTAAGATGTAGAACCACATTACATTCCCACTGAGGAACATTATTTCCCCGGTTCACTGCTGACTGAACTGTCTTCCCACTTTCTGACGCATGTTGTTCGTACGTATCTTCCAAAACCTCATCCTATGAAGTAAATCATGCTTCTTTTTTTTTTTTTTTTTTTGTTGGTTGTTCCAACTTAACATTGTAACAATGCTTATACTAACGTCTGGATAAATAATAAGGAAACGGAGATCCCATAGCCATGTTTAAACCTCCCAATGAAAAAGTATGTACAAACCTTCCTTTGGTTGTTTCAACTTTGCGCAAGGCTGGCTTGAGCCCGGTCATTTCAACAATTTTTATCGAAACGTTCTTCTGAAGCAAAAATGTAAACGGATATACTCAACAGATATTGAGAACTTTATTTCACCATAAAAAGAAGTAAAAAATGTTTGTATGCTTCTTCTTTGTTTTGTGTTATGTGAACACGGACCAACTTAAAATTACAACACGACCCTACAAACTGTTAAATTCCATTGTACTCCCATTAACCCCATCGCTCGTCCAGTAAGTTAAATTTTCAGTGGGTGTTTCATAATGATGGCCTTCTACCAGGCGAAGCTTAATATAGTAAGTAATTTCATTGGCTCCCCTTTTATTGCTAACATGCCACAGAATCAACTGCTTATTCAACTAATAAATATTTGTAAAAATTAACCGATATATTCAAATATTTGCGTATGATCTGGCGCCAGTGATCCATGTTCGATCTCAGATTAAAAAAAATATGCTCATTTTTTATTGTTGATTTTCAAGATAGGCTTAACTTGATTTTTTTTAAATTTTTACAGTAGTCTTCCGCTCCATACTTCAAAGATTGCCACAACCCATTCTACCCGACTCCCCCACCTTCTATTATTTTTTTTGTTTTTTTTTTGGCTGAACTAATTTTACCTAAGATTCTTTAAATGAAATGATTCTCCTAATTTAGCAGTTAATCTCTTTCGAAAGACAAATTCGCTAGTTAGGTGCCTCATCGGTTGCCCCTACAATTGTATAGAAAAAGTAAATAACTAATTATAGCCGCCCCCTGTCGAGAGAATTTGCATACGTCTAACCGGTGGTGGAAGTCTTCGGAATTCAAGCTCAGATAAACGCTAGTATTTCGAATACAGATTTTTAGCGAAAGCATGACTGAATCATTGAAATATTGGCGCAACATAATCTTTCTAACTTTGTCTAATCTAACTTTGTACCAAACTAAAATAACGTTCTAAATATCAGAAAGATAATTTGTGAGAAAAGGAAGTAAAATGTTTTTTTTCTTCTCTCATTTTTTTGATTTTTTTTTTTTTTTTTTATAATTTTTTTTTCAATGAACCAATGCCTGAAATGTACGGTTTTCAAAATCACCTTTTTTCGCAGTGTAGTCTCGTCTAATTATACGTGACTTGATTTCCTTTCAAAAAAAATAATTTGATTCGATTTTATTTAATTAGAACTGATCTTATTCTTAAAAGAAAAATTTAAATGACTAGCTTCAAAAAAGAACAATTTTCAATTAAATTCATTGTTTTTTATTCACTTTTTTTAACTCGGTAAAAATTCATCGAGAGAATAATTGTATTTAGCAATGGAAATCTGTCGACAGGTTAGATGTCTGTTTAGTGGGCCTTGTGAGACAAAGTTCAATAACGAATTCATATTGAATCGTGGGTGATACATACATACAATGAATAAAACGAGATTATATACAGAAATAATAGATGAGTATCTATTTAGATATATGAAGAGGGTAAATTAAATAGATGAAAATATGGGAATAGATATAAACATAGATAGATAGATAGATAGATAGATAGATAGATAGATAGATAGATAGATAGATAATGAACATACTGATAGTTAGATATTGCATCTATCCCTAGACTTCATTTTGTGAGGAGATAAATCTTGAGATACTAAGGTAGATAAACGTACGTAAGCACTCGCACACACACACACACATATATATATATATATATATATATATATATATATATATATACACACACGAACTAATGTGTATTGACGCTCATTCATATATTTACACATACAGCGTAGAATTTAGCGCATATTTTCTGTTTGCTCTCTCTCTCTCTCTCTCTCTCTCTCGCGCGCGCGCGCGCGCGCAGACACCCACAGACACATGCACACACAAACAGAAAAACCAATTTCAATTACCTATACACCCGCGCACCCGTAATATGCCCCTTTTATGCATATATATCAATTTAGTAATTTTTCCTACCCAATCATTGATTCTGATCTCCTTACCCGCCGGATTTTGAGGTCACTTCCCTACGGCTGCTTTCTTGTAAAACGGATATCCTGCCAGGAAGCTTTTTTCTATGGTTTTCCAACCGCAAAAGATTTTTTGCCTCGAAGAATTGGCGCAAGGTCTCCCATCGTATCATCCTCAGAGAATGACCCTGTTTCTTTGATGCCTTGCCAAAACTACTGGCAAAATCTTATCAGTCAGAACAAAATTTCGAACCAATAACGGTTGATTCAATGTGGCTTGCTCTCATACTTTTTTAAAGAATTCAATTTTTTTTTTTAAATATTCAGAAATGTTATAATTTTTCGCTAAATGATTGGATACTTTGAATACTTTCAGCCCCATATTTCTGGTTTTATATTACCACGAGTAAAAAAATAATAGAATTGCTGGAAAACAAGTATTTGGCAAAACAAAGTCAGAGGATGAAATGAAGACAAAGCGCGAATTTCAAAAGGGGATATTCATGTAATTATCATTAGGTTCGATTGTTTTTGTTTAGCGGCATAGCACCCCTATGGGTTATTTAAATTTAAATATTTTGTACGCAATTTTATTTATTTAATTAGTATTTTCTTTTCGAAATAATAATGGTTTTGGTGATACAAGTTTTACTAATTAACCCATAGCTGGGGATATAAGAGATGGATTCATGTTGTTTCTAAAGGGATTTGCGCGTAAGTGAATATAACGAACTCAAGATATAATTCAAACAACTAGAACCAAGTGTATCTATTTCAATAATGCCTATGAAGACAGTATTTTTTTATAATTGTATGGTTTTAAGATTTTGGCATGGCATGTTTTCGATGCCCTTCACAATCTAGACATTGCTGACAACACAACACAATAGATTCGCAAGCAGCAATCAGCATTTCAATAGTTTTCTTGGACTTTTGTGAAAATTTTTCATCACTCTTTCTTGCTCCACAGAGCGTGAAGATATCTATGGTCTTCCAGAATGATTCGTGTGCACATTGTGTATATTATCATCAGCTTCAAATTTCTAACTCATGAGATTTTAAGCCATGTGGATGGATCTGAATGCAACTCTCCTCAATAGCGTCTTTGAACTTCAACTGTATTTTCGACTTCCAGTAGCATTTCCCAATGAACTTTCTTTGTCCAAAGCTAATCCTGGATGACGTTAGCAATACTTACGAAGAAGTCTGACATTTATGGGAGAAGAATGCACAAATTAACAAAACATATGTAAATTTAAACAGAATATATATATATATATATATATATATATATATATATATATATAATTATATATTCGAAATTCAACACCATCTCTTGATAAGACACCAGAAGTGTTGAAACAAAATGGCTATATTTGTAGTGATTTTATAACATATTTGTGTTATAATTTTCGAATAAATTATATTTACTCTACTCTGTATTGAGCACTCTTTTAAGAATAGTATTTTTTTAGTTATTGGAATTTATTCCGTATACACCAATCCTATACTTGTATATATATATATATATATATATATATATATATATGGTGTTTAAAAATGTATACATATTTTGAAGCTTTCTCAAGTAATAATTCAAGCAACTAGAAGCAAGTGTATCTAATTAAATAATGCCTATGAGGACAGTATTTATTATAATCGTATACTCTTAAGATTTTGGTATCCCATGTTTTCAAATTGATGTCCGTTATGATCTAGACATCACTGATAACAGGACACAATAGAATCGCAAGAAGCAATCAATATTTCCAATTGATCTCTAGTATCAACCGTTATCTTCCCCACATATCCGCATAAACTATGTCTCTTACTCTGTAACCCTCTACATCGAGTGGCTCCCGGGCCTTGTACAAGACATCATTTTAAAAAAAGATTTTAACAAACTTCCACTGGCGTTAACTTTCTTTATTCAATGCTAAGCCTAGATAACATTAGAAGACTAACATGCCAATCTGAAAAGAATACAAGTTGACTTGAATTTTTTTTAAGCATTTTACCCCAAGCAAAGTGGGATGCTACTAGTATGCAAGGATTTACAGAGTGAGAGCGAGAGTAAAAAGGCATGATGGAGGAAAGGATGAAGAGAAATAGAGGGAATAGTTCAGGGCATCTGGAGATGTCGATGGACATTACATTTGAATAGTTGGAGATTATAGCTCTCAGGGAAACAAGTAATAGGAAGGGAGTTCCACAAGCGAGAGGTGCGAGGCATGAAGCTATTGGAGTAGAAGAGACGGCCACATTTAACCGTTTCGATAGTGAAAGTGTGGGAACGTGATGCCAGCCTAGTAGCACGCTTAAATTCATGCAGTCTGGGAACTGGCGAAAGTAGTTCGTCGGAGCAGTTACCGTGAAAGTATTTGTAGAAAAGACAGAGGGTGGCGACGGCACGTCTGTGAGAGAGCGACTGTAGACGAGATACCAGATCAGGACCAGATCAGAAATAAAAGTATGTATACAATTTTTTCGACACCAGGTATTATATTTCACGGCTGTATTTTCAACTAATGTACAATTTTACCAAATATTTTCTTAGACAAAATCTTATCTCTTTTCTAGAGAAAAACGTCTTTGATTTCTTCTCTACTTTAATAAGAAGAGGGACTTCTGTTTTAAAAACGAAGCAAATACACGGTTTCCATAAAGTTCGTGTGCATTTTATATTTTAAAAATTTTAAAAGTGCACACGAACTTTATGGACACCCTGTATTTGCTTACTTTACTGCAACACCCAGAACCCTAAAAAGAATTACACTTTTTAAAAATGGATTCATATATTTTGAACAGTTTTTCTGCTGTTTTTTTTTTTTTTTTGCGAGGTTGAATGATAAAATTATTTTTGCGTCTCTGTTAATTTCTTACTTCATTGTCATATTTCATTAGCCTATTTCTGTCAAAACTGAAAATGGATACAGCTGCTATTTTGTTGGTATCGCATCTGTAGATAATGTAACAACAGAAGAATGCAACCACCACTTCTACATTAACAGTTTTCTTTTTTCGTACTTCTCGCCTGTGGAACTCCCTCCCAAATTATTACTTCCCTACCACCTACAATCTTCACAAATTTAAATGCAGCATCAATCGCCAAATTACCGAACTTAAACAACATCGATCCTGGTCAGTATCTAGATGAGTGACCAATTAGAAAAAAACTTGTGCTTGTATGTGTTGGTGGTGTCATAGCTCGAAATTGGAAATAGGAGAGCCGAGTTCGAATTCCAGTCAAGTTCGTTATATTCACAAATATGAGCACAGTTAAGGGGTTATGCAGTAGTCTGTCAATCTAGGGGAAAAAACAGCCCATCAAAAATGCATAGTTAATAATAGTTATTTTTGTTTGGGGAGCTGAAATGCAGTTATTATCTTCCCTCTATCTGTTGTAGTTTACACTGAAATAAATGAAAGACATTACTTTCTGGGCGTCTGTCGTATAATCAGATTTTGAGAAGTACGGTCACACTGAGATAGAAAACTAAGCAGATAGGAAAAAGATTGAAATAGATAAATCAATATAAATAGTGACATAGATAAAAAAGAAAAAAAGCCTTTGAAATCGAAAGGAAATGACTGATCCAATTTCACGAAGATAATGTTAAGATTCATATATATATATATGTGTGTGTGTGTGTGTGTGCGTGTGTGCGTGTGTGTGTGCGCACACGCGATTTATTTTTTTATCAGTTCTTCCAAAAGTATGGTTGGTTCGACACAAGACTTCAACCCTCTAATCAAATCATCTGTGTGGGCAGTCTAGCTGTTCGGTTCTAAACTGACTAAACTGAGATGTTGTACCCTCATATGTTGAAATCGATGGGGCAGTCCCTCCCCCTCCCTCTCTCTCTCTCTCTCTCTCTCTCTCTCTCTCTCTATCTCTTTCTCTTTATATATATATATATATGTGTGTGTGTGTGCGCGCGCGTGCGTGCGTCAGTTTGTATGTTTGTCTAACGCCTAGTTATTAAGAGATTTTTTATCTAAAATTTTCACTGTCTAGCATTCAATCTATATGATAAATATTCACCGCTGAATTAAGTACTTTGATAAAGAAAACCTACCTATTTATATACATACATGCATGTATGCATGCATACATACATAGATACATATATACTTAGAAAGAAAGAAAGATACCGTGTAATAAACAGATAGAGATAGACAAACAGACATACATTTAGTGTGATAGATAGATAGATAGATAGATAGATAGATAGATAGATAGATAGATAGATAGATAGATAGAATGATAACCAACTGACTGGGATAGATAGATAGATAGATAGATAGATAGATAGATAGATAGATATTGATGAAGTAAATTTCAAGGCATAGGTGTATATTAGAAGAAATATATATATATATATATATATATATATATATATATATATATATATCAAAAAATATAGTTTCAAAGTATGCTATATTTCTGGGTAAAAGTTCTCAATATCCGAGATATAATGCATGTAAATATAGAAATATAAAAGTGGACATTGAAGTCAACACCAAGCGATGACAGAGTCCGTTTCTTGCTTCAACGAAGTCTTCAGGCCTGAATATTGGGTTGAAGCATAAAACAGTCTGAAGAGGTTAAATTATAGTGATCGAGGAAACATACACTCGAGTGTCTGTCCTACAAAGTAGCCGTTCTCTGGAAGAAATTGTATGAAAGGAATTCCCTTCTGACAATGAAAGACGAAGAGAATAATTGGACTCTGTGCCTGTGATATGGCGGATCCCAGCTGCAAATGTCTGAACTAATCAAACTGAGAAATGAAGCTCCTCTGAACATTTGCCATGGAAATACTGATGGTATAGTGAGAGGCTTGCGACATTTTGTCTGTGGGAAAGGGACTGTCGTGTTGAAAATAATTAATCAACCAGAGGGAGGCGTAAACTGAACTGGACTGAAAAGAGATGATTGGGTAGCTCCAGGCCTAATATGGCAGCAATACTAGATTTTTGATTTAATCTTAGTCTTGATAGAAATATAGAACAATGTAGCAGAAGTCAGGTATTTCTGACTTCTACTACAGGTAAGAAGTGGTACAAGGAACTTATCTTTTTTTCCAGCGTCTTCATCGATTGATGATATACATCAGCTCCAGTTGGTAAGATGAACATGAATTATCAAAATTCGAATTATGGATGGTCCTGGGTACAAGAGAGATTGGATATTCCATTTCTGAAAACTGAGGGAATCTGACAACTCTTTATCTACGGTGTCACCTAAGTGCCAGAAATACCTAATAGATGGCATTACCGCCCACGGTGAACAATGTAATGGTCGACTACTTATAAAGTACTGACTGGAACTGTCTGAAGTAACAGATAAGCGACATCAACTTAATTATTGTTTCGCTCGATTGATCTTTTACCATGTTTTGTACTGAAAATGTCCTTTTTTCACATTATTT
>CAHIKZ030002224.1:1095000-1157500 GCA_903632075.3 Acanthosepion pharaonis | reverse complement strand
CATTAAAACATGGCACATGGAACTAGAACATTCTACCCTAGTGAGCGAAATAAAGGGTTCAGTTCGAAATTCCAACCACCTGAAGAAGGCCGGAGCGCACAACGGCCGAAACGTTGTGATAAATATGGCGACAAAGATGAGGACAATAGTCCGAATAATGTAGATAATCTAACAGGTGTTTCTTCATTTTCTTTACGCGTCGCGGCGAGGCAGTCTCTTGTTTCAGTCAGTCCGCTCTCTGTGCGTCTATCTTGTTTCGGCTGCTAGTGAGCACTGTCTTGTAGAGTACAGTGTTCTTGGTCTTGTCATTTTTCTCTAAAAACCTAATTTATCAAGAACACAGGGTTTTGTTCCTCGCGTAACATTCTTTGTCAGGTTCTTCTGATATGGTTCTTTTGAGGTCTCCTTCACTAAGCTGATTATCATCAAGGCAATAACGGTCGCAATAATTTCTGTAACATCTTTTAAATGTTTTCATTTAAGAAGACATCGCAATACGAGATTATTTGTCAGTTTCAATATTCACTGTGTACATTGTTATGGTTATCAGAGTAGTTTCGTAGATTGTTATTTAAATTAATTGGAACCTTAGTGGTTAATTTACAATTTCGTCTAAACTAACATAAGGAAACATGGATTGAAAAGAAATGGTGCAACTCAGCCAGAAAGGATTTCAGTCTTGTCGTTGATAATCCATAAGCGTCACGTCACGAATCCCATCACTAGTCAGATGCACTATGTACTTTGGAGATTCTTGATAAAATACAAAGAAGGGTCTGCAATGTTATTAATCCGGATCTGGCACCTCATCTTCAGTTACACTACACATCGCCATAACTTAGCTTCCTTGTGCTTTTTCTATAAATCTAACTATACTCTGGAGGGATATTAATGAATACATCGACGGAAACATGATGAAGAAGAATTCCGTGGAGTTGGATTGCGTCGCCTGAAGACTGCAATCTATTGTGCGTGAAATGCAAAGATATTTGCATTGATTTATTCAACCATATATGTACCATTTTATTCTACTACCATTTACTATCTTTGACAGATCTTCCTAATTCCATCCATATATGTGTGTGTGTGTCGATAGATAGATAGATAGATAGATAGATAGATAGATAGATAGATAGATACGTATGTATGTAACAATAAGTTATATGGTAACATTTTCTTCTTTCGCACTTCTCGCTTGTGGAAATCTCTTCCGGCTTCTTGCTTTTCAGTCAATTTTGATTCTTCCGACATTTAAATGCAATGCCAATCGTTATCTTTTCTTTTCTTAATTACTTTTCTTTTATTATTCTCTCTCGTTAATAACGTTTTTCCTTTTCTTATATCCTTTCACACTCACTAACCCCCCTGCGTTTTAGTGGCTTTGAATTTATATATATATATATATATATATATATATATATATAGAGAGAGAGAGAGAGAGAGAGAGAGAGAGAGAGAAAGAAAGAGAGAGAGAGATTGCTCCCTTTAATCTTTGCAGTGGGGAAGAGTATGTGTTTGAAGCCACAATGCCCTTCCAATCAAAACGGGTAGACAGTATCATCTTATTTTGATGCACACCGCTTTTTCGTTTTTCCCATATCATTTTCCACCGCATATTATTGTAAGCAGTCCATTTATACTGAGATGAATCATCTTTTCAAAAATGAGTAGTTTTATCGCCTTTCAGCAGAGATTTCTTGATGGAAATGCGGTGTCCTTTTCCAGTTAGATCGTGAAGTATCCAATCATCGTAGTAATTCATGTATCCAAGTTTGTTTGTTTTTCAGATATATTACCCAAGCTTATATTATAGATATGAAGTATTTATGCAATATCCCATTTTGTGAGTGGCCTGGATCATTTTTTCATCAATTATTTGTTTATTATCAAACGACTGCAGGCCTGCCGAAACATTTTCAGTCTTCTAGATAAAACATTTCTACTTCTGAAACGAGCGAACTATTTCCAAATCGTACGCTCAGCAACTTTCACTTTTAACATTAATATTGAAAAATCCATATAGGAACCGCTTAGAAAGATGTATTGAAATTGTATTAATTGAAGATGTATTGAAATTATATGTATTGAAGATGTATTGAAATTATATTTATTGAAGATGTATTGAAATAGTATTTATTGAAGATGTATTAAAATTATATTTATTGAAGATGTATTGAAATAGTATTTATTGAAGATGTATTAAAATTGTATTTATTGAAGATGTATTGAAATTATATTTATTGAAGATGTATTGAAATTATATTCATTGAAGATGTATTGAAATAGTATTTATTGAAGATGTATTGAAATAGTATTTATTGAAGATGTATTGAAATTATATTTATTGAAGATCTATTGAAATTGTATTTATTCCGAGCGTTCATGCTCAGAATAAATATAAATTTCAGTTCCGTGTGAAACTGAATCACGTTTTCAAACGCCACCTATCAGAAAGCGTCACAAACCTTTGTTACGGCCTAATAGTTGTCGTTACAGTTACGGCCTAATAGTTGTCGTTACAGTTACGGCCTAATAGTTGTCGTTACAGTTAAATAAATGTCAAGAAAAAAAATGATTTTCTATGGGGTGGGGAATTGTGGGAGCAATATACGAGGTTCAGAGGGAAAAAAAACGTTGAAATAATGGCAGTTTTATTTGAAGTTGGGAGCAATATCATTAAACGGTTATTTATTCGGACGAGGATCTTTCTCACTGTTGTTTTGATATGTTTGAATTGCGAGAATATTTGATCATTGAAGAGATGAGGTACTATTTTTGAAATTAAATTTTTGGAAGTGTTAAACAATCGAGAAAGACGGTAAAAGTAACAATGTAGAACAATACTGTGAGGGGGTGGGTGGGGGGAATATTAATCCAAATGAATTATTATATGATATGTTGTTTAAAAAAAGTTTAAAGAGTGGGAAACAAAATCAAAAAGATAAAAGGGAAAGAAAGAAAGAAAGAAAAGAAAGAAAAGAAAGAAAGAAAGAAAGAAAGAAATAAGGAAAGCAAAGCAGAAGGAAAACTGGAAGTAGGTATAATAGATGGGGGGGGGAGAATGAAGGAAGGAATCGATGAATGAAATATGATAGAGAAAATGAAAGGCTTCTTGGGAAAAGAAAGGATGGAAAAGAAAATCGATAAAGAACTGTTTAAAAAGAAAAGAAATAAAAAGAAATTAGAAAAAAGAAAAATATTCAAAAACCGAAAGAAAGAAAAAAAGAAAGCGTAAATGGAAAATATAAAATAGAGAAAAAAGAGAAAAATAAAGAAAATTAATAATGAGAGAGTGAAAACTTTTAAAAATAATAACTGAGAGAGTGTGAGTGAGAGAGAAGAAGAAGAAGAAGAAGATGGAGGAGGAGGAGGAGGAGGAATAGAAGAAGAAGAAGAAGAAGAAGAAGAAGGAGGAGTAGAAGAAGATGGAGGAGGAGAAGAAGATGGAGGAGTAGAAGAAGATGGAGGAGTAGAAGAAGGAGGAGGAGAAGAAGAAGAAGAAGAAAAGAAGAAGAAGAAGAAGAAGAAGAAGAAGAAGAAGAAGAAGAAGAAGGAGGAGAAGAAGAAGAAGAAGAAGAAGAAGAAGAAGAAGAAGAAGAAGAAGAATGGTTCTTGAAGCAAAAAAATGATGGATGCCAACGAAAATATTTATGCGAACTGAATCGGATTCAGTAATTGCTGTTAGCCGAGAAGTTTGGCATCGGAGCAGAACTGTTTTTGCCGGAGAGACATCAGCATTGGCAAAATGTTTTGTTTTGTTTTTATTGTGATTTCAGGAGCAGACCGAGAGAGAAAGGCTGAGAAATGCACCGGCGCTTGCTCAGCCCTTCAGCACTTCTCTACACACAATCAAAACATACACGCCTGAACATTTTCTCTGTCTCTCTTTCTCTATTTCTCACTCTCTCCCACACACGCTCACTCTATCTTTCTATCTCTTTCACTCTCTTTCTTTCTCTTTCTCTCTCTCTCTGTCTATCTATCTTTCTCTTTCTCTCTCTCTCTGTCTATCTATCTTTCTCTTTCTCTCTCTCTCTCTCTTTCTCTCTCTCTCTCTCTCTAACAATCCTACACACTCTCTCGAATGCATGAAAGAAAGGTGAGTGCATCTGGCGCCTAATGTATCAGGCTTGTCCATTTAACATACAACAGAAAATCACTGAAAATATTTGGAAAAGACAATGTCGCTCTTGCGATTTGAGTCCCATGGCGTTTTACTTTTCGTCTAATAATTAACTTAAAAGCATTTTGAGCCGGCACGCTTGTGTAACGTTACAAAAGTAAGATATCCTTTCTTGCCCTCTTTTTCCCACTCACTCTTTATTTCCCTGTCCCCACACCAACTCATTCTGTCTCTGTTTTTCTCTCGCTAACAATTACTCTTTCTCTTTATATCACACACACACACACACAGATTATATTCCCCTCCCTCTCTTTCCTCTCTCTTCTCTTTCCCTTTCCATTTTCCTTCTCTCTCAATATCTTCTTCCCACTTTCACTCACAAGCTCCTCCTCCATCTAATACGTCCTTTTTCCTCATCACGTTCTATCTATGTGGGTGTGATGTGGGTGTGATATGGGTATAGGTGTGTCTGTGTGGGTCTGGTTGTGTGTGTAGGGCGTGTTAAAGATGAGGAATTTCTAGCAGTTTTTCTTTATTGTAAAAATTATCGAGCAGAGCCTCGAGCTAAAATTGTTCAACGGTCTCTCTCCGACATTCGTCTTGATCAGCAAAATCCTCAAAAATAAAAATAAAAATATTAGCAAAGAATAGAAAAGAAACATATGGAGGTGCATTGGAATAATGGAAGATGCCTTCCAAAAACTAAAGTATTAAAGAAACAAGACAATTTCGTTAAAAATAAGGAGGAGTTGTGAACTGCTATGTAATATCAATCCTCCTATATGGCAGTGAGTACTGAACTTGAGTTTTTTTTTATCATTTCATCCCAAGGAAAGCAATGAAGCACTAAAACACAAGATGTCACTGAGTGGGAAAGAATATGAGAAAAGAAAAAACATTAATCAATGAGAAAAATAAAAGAAGAGGAATCAAGAAGAAAATAGATAACGATTGATAACGTATTTAAAATTTTAAAGATTAAAGTTGGCCGGAAAGCAATAAATCGGAAGTGATTTACACAGGGGAGAAGTGCGAGAAAAAGAAACTTAACTAAGAACTTACACTTACTTAGGTTACATCTAGCCATTTCAGCTGTAAAATGATGAGACCTCGCAGCCAATCTAGTACTGCACTTAAATTCATAAAGTCTACGTAGAACAAAGTAATATTTACTTTGAAAATACAAAAATGTAGAATAAGGTCAAAAGTGGGGGGAGAGGGTATGGCTGGTTTTCAATCTATCTTATCTTACACTTAGCTAACCACAATTACTGATACAAACAAACCACAGTATTCTTTACACCAAAACCACACATTCTTACTTACCATTCTTACTACAGCCACCATCAAAGTGTCTATGAAGTCCTAACTAGTTTTCATGCGTACAATTTGTCTGTGATGGGGGGGGGTAAAAATAACAACTTTAAAAAATGTAAAACCAATGAATATTTTACAATGAATACAATATACAAGAAACTAAACAAAATAGTGTTAGTAATATAACAAAACAATCCTTAATTGTGAAAGAAAAATCAGTTAACTGGACGAAATTAATGCTGAACTAGGTAATTAATAACAATCATACGACCAAACACGCACTCATTCTGACACAGTAACAAATACTAAATGAACACTCGAAAAACGAAAAGTGCACCGCATCTACCAGAGAACTGACATCTCTGTCATCTACCGAGGAGAGTAGGGGAAGTTTAACTGAAGAAAATAGGGACAAAAATAAAAGAGGCCAATGACCATACATCCCTTAGCTAGTTTCCATAGAAGAAAGTTCACCAGAACAATGACCATGAAAGCATTTATAGAAAAAGCACAAGGAAGATATATTACGGCGTTGAGAAACTAACTGAAGCCGAGATGACAGGTCAGAACCAGTAATATTGCAGATTATTCTTTTTATTTTTATAAAAATCCTCTAAATGTATAGCAGTAGGTGTGGCAGCAATATTCGAAGTATAGGCGAATGGTAGACTTATAAACTCTTCTTTGTGAAGTCAAATAATGGCAGTAATATTCAAGCAAATTTTGTTATTGTATTATACTTATATATTACTGATATATTATCAAAATTTTCATGGCACTTAGCATTTTTTTATTCATCTTCAATACTTCCGACATATTATACAAAAACAAATCTAAAATTAAGTAAACATGACCATTGATTTTCTGTTTTGTGCCTGTGTGTCAAAGGAAAACAAATATTTTTACATATGTCTCCATCGATTGAAATATATTTGACTATTAAAATTTATTTAAAGGGTAAATATGATTTTCTTATTCCTTTAAGAAAATAATTATTGTATTAACATGTTGTACTAACATGTTGTATGAACATGTGGTATGTCTATTACGTCACCAGAAGAGACCATTGCATACAGAAATACATACAACAAAGAAAACTTTTAATTTAACTATTATTTTATTAAGCACGTCTACGAGTACAACTTCTCAAGAGAAAGTTACAACACTTCCTGTTGGGGAGCCGTTTTCAAACACGAAAATTTCACATCTCCATTTCCTTTAACGTGTAACAACCACCTCTCGAAAGACCCTTCACCATTGGTGGGAGGGGGTTGCATAAACGCAATCTACCATGTCTAGTTAACCTGACGTCCGAACAGCAACACTCCAAAAATATTAATCTATAACTTATTTAGTCTATCATCTGACCTTTAAGGTCAGCCTCAAAAGGGATGAGCCAAAATAAACTGCCGCTAAAAACTAATAGTATGAAACTATTATTTAACACTTCTTACCTAACCATGAAAAAAATTAATTTATGAATTCTATTTCAACTCCATTATATTTAACATATGCTAATAAAGATAGATGTAGATATATGTATAGAAAGAGAGATTGTGTTTTAAATACTGCAGCCATATCTGGTCTGTGATTACTATATAGAGACAGATTCTTAACAAAATTCAAAGAAGGCACTGTAATCTAATCGATCCTAAAATAATATCTCCACTTCATTCACTTTCCCAACGACGTAATTGTTTTGATGAGGTGTTCTTGGTGCCTCGATGGCATGAATTTAATCGTGCTACTAGGTTGGTAATTAGGTCTCACCGTTTTACTGTTGAACATGCAAAATATCAGATCTATACTAATAGTTTCTTTCCTCGCACTTCTCACTTGTAGAACTCCATCCGATTTCTTGCTACCCTGCCACCTACGATGTTCAAAAAATTAAATCCTGTTCCTTTATTGTCCTTCTCGTCACTAAAGTTTTCTCATTCTCTTTAACTCGCTGTAACTCTTTGCGTCTTGGTGGCATTATCGCCTTGCTTGGGGTGAAAAGTGAATTTAGCTCCATTTTTGAATTTATTTAGTATTAATATTCTCAGTATAAATCCATATTATTGTTTATGTCATTATTTTTCATAATTTTTATACATGTTTGTTGTTTGTTTCTGTGGAGTTACATGCGAATGTGCAGATAGTGTATTAGTTAGCGCCAGATCTTTGAATAAATTAGTCCAATTAGATGGTCTCCGAATAAGAGTGCTTATATATATATATATATATATATATATATATATATATATATATATATATACATAACGCCGAAGTCACCTTTGCTGCCTCATCCTTTAAGAACTTTGCAAAACAACTCTGTTGACAATCAGCTATGATGATCTCCCACTATGAACAAAGATGGATAGTTATGTCAGGAACAGAGATATATAGTCTTGCTGACTTGCCCAACTAAAGAGTGCGATAAGTAAATTGCCGCTATTTTATTTTTTTATTTCGCGCATGCGCGTTGTTTGTTTTTTTTTTATTTTGCCAACTGCACAGTATAGTAAAGTCAGTTGGGCACCATCTGTGACAAAAAGAGCGACATAACGCAACTCACTCCGCCAGAAATTTGAGGACCTCGACGTGATGTGATGATTAGGAAGCTTGTCCCGTTAGAATAATTACAAGTGAGTAGTGAGTTCGATCCTCACTGGTTGTCCCATAATTTTCGGCCTTGAGCCACATCTAAGCTACGCTTAGAATATCAAGGTCACCTTGGTGTGGTGTAATGGTTAGCAAGCTTGTCTCAGATCAGTTACGACTGAAAAGTGAATTCGATCCTCAATAGATGCCCCATACTTTCGGCCTTGTACCTCATCTAAGCTACGCTTAGAAAACAACAACAACGCCAGAAATTTAAAATGCCGGAAGCTCCAATACGAACATTTCAGAATTTTGGGGCGTCTATCTAAGTACAGGGCAGAGGATTCGGAAAAAGTTGAATTAGTCTAATGGTGATTACAAAGGTGTTTGTTGTGATCACTAGTGATTCATTTTCCCACAGGGCCTCAGACTTAACACTGAGGCTGATGTCAAGGGCCCTGGACAGGAATTGCTACCCTGGTTCAAGAGAGTGGCTGTTGGAAGGCCCTATATCTGGCAACAGGTTTCTGCACCACGCCACAAAAGCAGGAGATCCCAGTCATGACTGTCAGATAATTTCTGCGATGACATCACCCCTTAAATCTGGCCACCTAACTCCCCTGACTAAAACCTCCTTGATTATTATAATGGGGGCAGTTGAGCAAGAGACCACAAAAATCCTTATAACACAAAAGATGAACTGAAGGCAAGGATTATGTTAGTATTCACCAACTTAAACAAGGAGACTCCCAGAAGAGATGCTGGAAATTCTGAAGTCGTCTGGAGACCGCGGTTGCAGACAATGGTGATTTTATTAAATAAATTTACTCTTTACCCCATCAATATATTTTTGTGTAATTTTGGCAAATATATCTGTTAAAATGAGATGTTAGTGTTATTTTCATTTTGCATATTTTAGATGACAATTTATCCATCATACCCTGTAGTTATGGTCAGGCAAGCATATCTGTAGTATTAAACGGGATGTTTCCCATAGTTCATCTTACTTCCACCAACACCGAACAGACCCTGAAATTAAGGAGATTTATTGCTTTAAACGTTTATTGGGACTCAATTCCAAACCAGGCCTCATATATACGAACTATCTCTAAAGATAACAGATTGATTGATGGATTAATTTGTTTTTTAACGGTTTATCAACTTTTGCCGATTATTTAAAGCCAGCTATTATTGTTGGATTTTGAGAACTTTTTGGAGATAATAATGATTTACTGATACAATTCCTACTATTTAACTCATAGATAGGGGGAAGGGATGAATCAATACCTTTTCCCAAGGGCATTTGCATGTAAGTGCTAACAAATCCGAAAGGAATTGAAACTCGACTATCTCATTTTTCATTCTGAGCCGTTATTCATTACACCACCCGCACATCCAATCTTACAACATCTGTTATTCCCAAGCGGTCACCCATCTAGGTACTAAGCTCTATGTTGCTTAACCCTAACCTTGTGCCGTTCTAGTAAGGACCTGACTTCACCTGATATACTCTATTATTACAAAAGTCAGATCTCAGAGCCAGAAGGGAGAATTATTGCCATACCTGAACTAAGCCTAACCAGTACTCACTTACAAGTCTTGAGTTCAGAAGTGTCTTCACGCCCTTGTGGGTGTTGAATTATTTTCCCCTCTACAATCCCTATTCTACGTGAAACATTGGAAGCCTCTCGCTACTCAACCGCTATTTCCTTGGCAAATGTTCTGAGGAGCTAGATTCCTTACTTTCACCAGTTCTGAACTTCACAGCTAATCCCCGTCATGCCATGTAAACTGAAGCAAACGATACCCATTCCTTTTCGTTTACCATTAGTAATAAAGAAGTTCTATTAGGAAAACCGCTTCCCAAGAACCGCTGATTCGTGAAACAGACTCCTGAACGTATTACTACACCCTTAACTTCTTTTTTTTAAGTTTGGAGTTAACTATTATTTTTACTATATATATTCTTATAAACTGCACTTCTTCCTCCTCCTCCTACTCCTCCTCCTTCTACGTGCAACGACAACAATCATTAACAGCAGCTCTTGGACTTTTAAAGAAAAGAATAATTAAGACAAGACATATAACGTTAACACCTGCAATCAATTAAACTAGAAACCATGGGAGACATAGCTACACTCATTGAGTGTCCGTAGCAATCATAATTGGAGCCTTACACTTGAGATTAGGCGATCTTTTCCATCTCTCTTCATAATATTGTGTTTTCTCTGTTCGTACAGCTTTTCTCCGAGGGACTCTCCGGAGCCGTTCCCGGTGCTCCGATAACGACTGATGTGACTGTACTAAAAATTTGTTAACTCTCTAGTAAGATCCAAATACTCGTGATTTTTTTTTAATTTTCTTTCAGATTTACTATGTGAATTTATTATTATTATTGTTGTTGTCGTTATTATTATTATTATTAATATTATTATTATTATTTAATATCCTCTCCGGCTCATATACGTTGCTGACGATCATATCTCGGCTTCTACCTCAGCTTCGAGACACAACACTTTCTTCCGTACATGAGCTGTTCCAAACAATGCTGACACCTGCGCACTGACAATCACGTCGGGTATCATAAAAGCGTCTTACGAGGCAAAATGATTCCTGGAAATTAGTCCCGAGTGCGATAACAACGAAATGAAATTCAGCTACATTTCTCTTATTAACTCTGTTAGATGTTGGTACCTCTGTATAATAGCCTAGTCCGCCTTCACCATGTTCTTACCCTAAGGTACTCTAAAGTCTATAAGGTTCCGTTCAATGAATGCTCATACGCACAAGTGTGATATCTGGAATTATTATTAATAATTACAACCTCTCATTCACTTCTAAATTATAATCGATAATGTTTTTACTCAAGTTTTCATAGTTCTTTTTTCGATTTTTTTCTTTTTTTGGGGGGGGGGAAATTCTTATTACTGGAATTTTATTTTCAGAAAATTATTTTTTAAATCAAGATTTTTATTTGCAAGCAAATTGTACGTGTACAAATAAAAATATGCAAATAAAAATTAGACTAGTACAAAATTGCGTGTACACACACACACACTTTTATATATATATATATATATATATATATATATATATATATATATATATATATAGAGAGAGAGAGAGAGAGAGAGAGAGAGATAATTGCAGGTGGTGAGTGAAAAGTTTTGAAAAATGCTACTAGTCAGGAAAAATATACAATTATTATTAATATTAGCTATAGCTCTTTCATTATTTTATTACCACCAGCACTCAATATAAGATATTATATATATATATATATATATATATATATATATATATATATATATATATATATATATATATATATAAACATATATTTTCTGTTTATACGCTATTTCTATAGATATAATTTAAGTAAATGATCTGTTTTAATTAAGCAGTATTAATTACATTTACCGGCCTGAATTTTCGAGAAATTTCGTGGAAAATATACGTTCCATTTCATAATTTAGAATTATCTTCCCTTCCACCGTAACATATCTTTAGGTTTATCACACTGCCTACTGCTCATGTGTTTTTATAGTTGGTACTGTTGTGGTCACGTGATCGAAGCTTGAACTTGATCGCGCCATTTTTATTGCTTCTGTTCCACTGTAAACCTGGCCGTTCCGCTGGCTGTGTGCAACAAGGAGAAACAAACAGCAATGATTCAATTTCTCTTGTTGGAAGGTGTGTCAGGGGTTGAAATTCAACGGGGGGGGGATTTAAACAATATGGCGACAGTGCACCGCCACCTCCACCACTGATGATAAGATTCAGCAAGCTTGAGAGATTGTAATGGCGAACCAGCGAGTTATCATTAATGAGAAAGTATGTTCTCTGCAAAATTGGATCACTGCTCATTGTTCCTCCTTGGTACTCACTGAGCTGGAAAATATTCCATATCAAAACAGACCTAAAAAAATTTTTTTGAGGAACCCGGCCTTCTAGCATATCGTAAACCTAAGAACCTTAAGGAAATTATAGGTAGTAACCATATTTCAGAGAATAAGGTAATCCGTAATAGACCAAAAATAAAAACAACAGCATTTTCTCAACCACGTAGCAACAAAAGGAGCTTATGCTGTAACCACATTAGACACATCAATTCGTTCACTAGCTCAGCCACTAAATATACGTTCAAAATATACCACGCCTCTAACTGTAGAAATCATAACATAATTTACCTGGCAGAAACAATATTTGGGAAAATCTGAATGGCCCTTTCACTACAGAATTAATAATTATAGTAATCGAATTAAGTCGGCTCCCCACGAAAGATTATTACCTGTAGGACAACATTTCCGACTAGAAAATCATTTTAAAAGCCAAGCCAAATTCACTATAAATTAAAATATAGAAAAGTGCAGAAAAGATAACATTAGAAAAATTCTAGAAGACCATGAAGATAAATGGATTTTGCGCCTCGAAACACTCTATCTAGACGGGCTTAATCACAAATTTAATTACATAGATAGAATTAATATATAACCCCATGAATCAAGCCCTATCCACATTTCTCACCCACACAAGACAGACATGCTTGCGGTGTTGTTGAGGTATCACACTTATATACACACCCATACTAATATACACACTTACACATATCATACACACTCTCGAAGAATTAAATGATAAGATACACTTAACAGAAACACATCTCCTTCCCAGGAATCAATAAAACTGTCAAAATGACCAAGGAAATTCAGTAGCATGAATCTATCCAGCCTCTATCTTAAAAAACAACTTAAAAGAGGATGTTTGACCAAGACAAGGGCTGACCAAAATTAACGATAAAAACAAAGAAACAAAACTTTCTTCAGAAATTCATTCATTCTTGTAGTTCACTGCTACTAACAAGCATAATTTTTTTCTCCTGATGATGGACATGCTGGCCGAAACTAGTCGAGGAATCTAATTCAAATAAGAAAGCAAAGAATATTAATATACAACCCAGTGTTTGTAATTTTTTATTTTCTCAATATTTTTTATTGTTCAAAACATATATATATATATATATATATATATACATATATATACAGAGAGAGAGGGGGAGGCGAGGGAGGTGTCGGCAGGATATGGTTGAGGTATAAAGGGAAGTACAAAAGCAAACTTGCAACAATCTTACAGTTGTCAACATATCTTACTCAATATTTGAAGCAGTGGTCTTGGATAGGCAACTTGACTGGCTGTCGACCAGAAGCAAGAAACATAAAAACTCATCAACCATACCAGCAACCTCGTTTTCACAGTTCTCACGCATGTACACTAGGCATGAACACCCGAAGATTTTGTTGGACATTTATACGCCCTCTTAATACACACACACACACACACACACACACACACACACACACACACACACACACACATATATATATATATATATATATATATATATATGGAGAGAGAGAAAGAGAAGGAGTGAGAGGGAGAGCGGGAGATTGAAAGAAGGATAGATATTGAGATAGGGAGAAAGAAAGAGCAGAGAATATCCTCATAAGCAACCTCCCATGACACATATACATATTGTATGTGTCAATAATTGTTAATAAGTGGGTGATAATTGGATTTGACCGACGTAGGGGGCGCATCAGTCGCTATAAACAAGACGCTCAGACGAAATGTACCACTTGTATTTTTGGAATATAAATAATATTTGAATTTTTTCATATTCATTTTCTATTCAAGTAATGTTATTGCAACATACGTAGACAGAAACTCACCTTTTCTAGAATTACCTTCCATACAGAGTTAAGTCTGGCTCGAGACAACAAATATTGTTTAGCAATTGAAAATACAGGATACGATGGATAAATTGTCGTCTGAATGACGCAGTAATAAAAAAAAGCACTGACATCTCATTTTAACAGATATATTTACCAAAATTACACAAAAATATCTTGAAATACTAAAGAGTGAATGTATTCAATAAAATCGGCATTGACTTCAACAACAACCTTCAGACAACTTGGAAATATCCTTCAACTCTTGTGGACAGTCTACATGTTTAAATTGGTGAATGCTGTCGTAATCCTTGCCTTCAGTTCATCTTTGGTTTTACAAGACGTTTTGTTGCTTTCTCGCTCAACTGCTTCCGACACGTACTAATCAAGGGGGTGGCAGAGTTAGGTGGCCAGATTTAAGGGGTGATGTGGTCGGAGAAATTATCTGACAGTTATGACTGTGATCTCCTGTTGCCAAACATAGGGTCTTCCAGCAGCCACCCCCTTGAACCAGGGTAGCACTACCCCTCAGGGCCCTTGAAGTCAACCTCATTGAGGGAAAATGAATGGAGTCATAACGTCGCCATCACTAGTCATTACAAATAAACACCTTTGTAATCACTATCAGTCTTATCAAACTCTTTCCGAATCCTCTGCCCTGCTTTTAGATTGACACCCAAACATTCTGAAATGTTCGTATTGGAGATTCCGATGCGAATGCCAAGCTGTACAACATGCCGTTTGCAAATTGCTGGCGGAGTGAAGTGCGACATGGCGCTATTCTTCTCACAGACGGTACCCAACTGACCTTACTATACTGTGCAGTCGAGAAAATCAAAAACAATCAACGCGCATGCGCAAAATTAAAAATATAAAATGGCGATAATTTATCCATCGCACCCTGTAGAACACACTACAATAGCAATGGCCTGCAGGACTTGCTTGCTAATTATCGTGTCCAAATAATGGCTCTTTTTATTTCAATAGAAAAAAAAACAGATACAGAGAGAATAATAACAGAAGGATAAGGAACAAGTTCTCAACTACAATAACCTATTATTTTTTTTCACATGGTCTTCTCCACTCTGTATGCCTTCTCGCTCCAAAATTAATGTCTTTTATTCATTTCCTCATAAACTACAACAGCTAGAGGGAGTCATAATACAATAACGTAGATTAGGTTTTCAGGTACAAAACACTTTTCCCACCTAATCATCACTATTGGCTATGCATATTTGCTCCAATCATAATGCCCCCATAAATTTCGAGGGGGTCTACAACAGATACAAGGATCCCAATAACACACCTGGGTAGAGTAAAGTTTTAGTTACAAAACATTTTTTATATAGTCACATCCATTATCTATGCATTTCTTGACGGGCATTACACTTTATGGGTTGAAAACTGTGCAATCTGACTTGAACGTAATTTGTCATATAAAATTATGTTGTTATTGCTGCAACGTATTAGCCAACTACCTACCTATGCTCAAATCCATTGTTTGTTCTCGATTAATGTCAATGGGTGACTTGATACCGCATAGAACTATTCAATGACTCTTCTCTGCATTATACGCATTTTCGTGTCAGACGTTATTTTAGCTAACTGCCTCTCAACTGATTGGGCGGATGTTTCCTCTGCTACTGTCATATGATCAACGTCCATTTCTGACTGTAATATTTTAAGTGTAGAATAAAGATTTAAGCGCAAGGATATTAGAAAAATGTCTCTTACCTAATAAACAGCCGTACAGGTCGTTCGAGATATAATTTATTTCTGAAATACGATATGTCTGACAGAGTAAAAAAAAAAAAGAGTTCCTCCCTCTAAAATTCTTCAGTGAGGTTTTTGGCTTGGCACCGAGTAATTGCAGGTAGGGCAGTTCTCTCACTTAGTATACTCTCTCCGTCATGACTAGTAGTCAACAAAATTTTCCTATTGGAGATAATAAAGTCGGGCGATACAGATCTCATCGCGTTGTTCCATTTATTATTACTGTTATGGGAACTTACCCAAGATAATAATGGACTATTCCTGACATTATAAATACTGCGCCTCTCAGGACGTATATGGAGATTGTAAGACGAGGAGAGATAATTGAGAGCATATTGTAAGGACATTGGAATAGTGATACTTGTCGAGACAACATAGTTCACTCTAACCAAATCTGATAGTCATTGCTAATACTTCTACTTCTTTGTATTATATTTCTGTTGTAATATATCTTTGTATTCCATACCTGTGTTCGTGTTATTCTTTCATTGTTTCTAACCTTCTTACAAGGATCTTGGACCATAACAATTACAATAAGGAATTTTATAATCATTCATATATTAGCAAATAATCTAACCACCCACCGCATATTTTTAATAACCTTCACAAACCTGTACAGCATAGGCTCTGCACTAACTCTCCAGCAGTAAACACATCTTTGACAAATACAAAATTAAATACATTGAGGCATTAAATAGCATAATATTGAACTAAAGTACATCCCTAAAACTAGTGCGAATACCAATTGTAAATCTAAGAATAGAAAGCGTAACATTATCTGGTTCAATGCATCCTTCAACAGTAATGTCAGGACCAACATCGGTAGAACCTTTCTTAGGTTAGTACGCAAACATCTTAGTCATAATCCCTTACTCAGTAAAACCTTCAAAAAGAATAACGTTAAGGTTAACTACAGCCTTACAAAAAATTTGATTAATATTTAACTCAACATAATATTGTAACCCTTAACCAATACTTATGCAACACTAGCAGCAGTGGTAGCCATGAGGATCAAAAATGTAATTGTCGCAAAGGTACCCTCTGTCCCATCAACGGTAAATGTATGTATAAAGGAGTTATCTATAAGGCTAGCGTCAAACACAACAACCAAATCAAATTTTATTTTGAAAAAGCGTTTCTATCATCACAAGATGACACTTATCAACAAAAAATATGCAAACTTCACAGCACTCTTTAAGTTTTATTAGAGCATCAAAGCAGATGTCTACACACCTCAAGTAAATTTGGAATACGTAGCCCAAACCAAGTCATTTTCCGGCAAGGGGGGGGTGAATGCAATCTATGACTATTAGAAAAGAATTCATCTTCAAAAATATTGACAATGTAGGTCTCCTTAAGGAGCGGAACGTTTCTCTTAAAATAATGGAAATCGGATTAATTTAATTTTTTTTATTAAATTAATCTTTTTTTTTATTAATTTAATCTTATTTATTATATATTTTCCTTTATTAAGCCTTAGGTTCCACACCCGCTTACCTCCCTTTAACCCAGCGAGCATTACCGTATCTTGAGTAGGCTAGCGTCTCCGCTTTCATACATCTTTTGTTCTATTTTTCATCTATGAAACAATGTTCTTCCCATGTTTCATCTATGTATTAAACCTGAGAAACTTAAGTCATACATTTTTTTTTTTTTATATATATATATATATATATATATATATATATATATATATATATATATATTAAAAGATAGACATAATATCTTACATTGATTGCACAACTCGGAGTTTCATACGTTCTGCATCCGGCAGGTTCAATTTTGGGGGTTAGCGCCGCTTCTTTAACCCTTTTGTTTACCGCAACATATTTTAGGGTTAAATTATTATGGTTATTAAAATATTTAAATGAATTGTAGTTTAATTTTGGATTTGAATTTAGGCCCAGATTAACATTTAGGCCCTGATTCTTCAGGTGGTTGGAATGTCAAACTGAACCCTTTATTTCGCTCGCTGGGGTAGACTGTTCTGGTTCCATGTGCCATGTTTAATGGATGTCAGTTATCACTTACCTCTTGTTAATTTCCCTCTGAAAGTTCTCCACTGCATTAACGGGGCACTGAACTCACTCACTTTGGGTCCTGTCACTGGATCTATCTAACGCCTTTATCCACTGTGCCATGTGTCCTTGAGGATTATTATCTTTGAAGTCGTAGATAAAGTGAATAAGAAAATATCAACTTCGAACCGATGAACAATTTTTCAAAAGCCTGTGAAGAGTTCAGTCCGGCCACCAGTCTGAATTAAACCAACGTGAAGGACTAAAACGCCATCAAAATCAACAACTACGACCTGGAAGTGCGTCATGAATTCACATACCTCCAGTCCACCGTTTCAGATTAACAGACGGAGCTGCCACTACATTTACCATGCTGACCTGAGGAGTCTGGACGAACAGAAAGCTTACTATGAACACCAAAATTACAGTCTATACAGCATGCGACTTCAGCGTGCTGCTATACGGCAACGAAACTCGGTGCCTCGACACCAGACAAGAGAGACGCTCTCTAAGGCCAATTTTGGGCATCAATTGGTCCGCCCGGGCCACCAATGCTGTAGTTCTTACCAATGCTCAGTTAACCAGCCTACCGCTAACTTGGATATGTACGCCGCTATGCTGGATGGGAGGTTTTCGGCAATAGGGTACGAGGGTTATCACAAGTGTGATCTGGAAAAAGGGAAATGAGAGCAATGGACAGGAGCAAAAACATAAATAACCGTTAGAATAGACCGAAAAGAATAAATGAAAATAAAAAAATAAATAAGCAAAAACAAGTAAAAATAATCAATCTAAATAAATAAATATAGTAAATAACAAACAAATTAACAAACCACTCCCCCCCAATAACCGTTAGAGTAGAATGCAACTATCAATCCAGAAATTGGACAAAAAAATAGGTATAATTACCTTCCCAGACCTAAACAAACTACTAAATAAACTATCAGAACTCAGCTACATTACTAAAAAGTCGGAAACTGAAAAGAATGAAAAGAAATATATAAATTAAAAATAAATTAAAAACAAGTAAAATAAATGAATCCAAATAAATACACTATAAACAAATTAACAAACCATTCCCACCAAAATAACTGTTAGAATAGACTACCCACAATGCACCACTGACACGTATATATAAATAGCCGAGAAAAAATTCAATACATGTGGCCTGATGATTGCATGAGTGTTGACTTCAATGTTCTATCTCTGATATTGAACACTATATCCTATAAATATAGCACATATATATATAGCTATGCTTCTTTACATATATATATATATATATATATATATATATATATATATATATATATATATATATTATTTTTAGTTGCATGCATAGTAGTTTGTGACCCCGGGTTTCACGCTTTTTCGATCATCAGAAAAACTGGTTTATTTCTTTTCAAAAGCGTATCTATCTATGCATATTGGTGTCTCATTATTTGTTTGTGGTGCAATTTTTTGTGTGTTTGGGATGACACTCTCACTTACATATATATACATACATACTGGTGTATACATTTAATTTATTACAAACCCACACGTATATAAATCTGAGGTTAGACGCGGTTATACATCCATGTGTTAGAGCACTCATATATACGCAATTTTCATTCTATTTCGGTGTCAAAATTGTAGCATTACATATATAGCAATGTTCTTTTAATATGGAACGGGGGTGATGGTCTTGACATTTTTCAGATCGGCCGTTTACGCCAAGAGACTTGCTCACATTCGCTCACACATACAAACATATATGTATACGCGTAAACACACTGATTGAGCTGGGTCCCCTAACACCAAGTTAACTTGGGTTCTGTCTGTGGACATGATGATGATGATGATGATGATGCATTTTTATATCAGAACCACTATCCAAAAGATCTACTATCGATGTATTTTCTGAATATGATAGCTCTATCACGGATACTGAGTACTTTCCACTAAGTACAGCGAATATATATAGAGATAGATAGATAGATAGATAGATAGATAGATAGATAGATCAGGTTTCCTTGGGTGTCTACTCGTAAGGACCTTCTGCATCCCCACCATAATGTAATATGCCGTTTTGGATGTAGTTGCGGAGCCGACTCCATAGGTAGAACTACCCTACGGTTAGAGGCTAGGATTAACCAGCACGTACCCAGAAGAATTAGGAATAGTACGCTCCAATCCGGTTACAATATCAGAAACCACATACGACTCCGCCATTGCTGAGCACTTTATAAACAATCCAAGTTGTGGCACAAATTTCAGTATTGACTCATTTTCCATCCTTAGTCTGTTACACTTAAAGGTATTGGACTTTTCATAATATTTATATGTGTGTGTGTATGTTTCTGGAAGTATGTATGGTATGAGGCAAATTGGTGACTGAGTCAAGTGAGGTCTGAAAAGTTTTTCAGCACGTCCTGCTACCAGTGCAGCGTAGAAAAGCGACAACTAAACTCATGGAATTGTTGGACACAAACCTGTCTAAAGACTCATGATATTTCTTTGGAACCACATCACCATGGCATGAAGACCGATCACAGCATAGCAGACCAGAATCGATATATAATATGGAGCACATCGATTTATGATAAAACTACCATATTTGTAAATCTAATCAATAAATAGTAAAACTCTCATATTTATCAAAGAAAATCATGCCATGTAGATCAACAATTGCACCAAATAATTGCAACTTTGAAAACCGACAACTGATGTGCTACAAACAATTTGCAATAATGAGATGGACGTTCATAGGAGATATTCATGATATTATTAAGATAAATAACTCCATGAGATGGCTAAAAAGAGCATAGCATGACGAAAATGACGCCAAACTTGAAGAAAACACAACTTTATCCTATAAACGTTTGTTATTAAGAGGAAAGTTCAAAGTATTTTGGGGGTATTTTTTTACATTTTTTGATCGTTCCTAGCACGTCCAAAATTTTCGTTAAAAATCTTGTTTTTTTAAGTCAGAAAAATTGACAGATAATCAATCATGTCAACCATTTTTTCCATTTTATAAAAAACGAAAATCTCAGTTTGAAATTTTAATTGAAAATCAATTATAATTTTTTCAAAACTTATTTTAAGAAAATCAGAAATTATAATGTTTATTTAAAATATTTCGAAACAAGCTTGACTTAGCTTCTGCGCCGAAAAGATGTAGTTTGAAAATAAAACAAAGCAGGTCATAACCTTTCGCGTCACTTATCAGGTGATTATATGCATTTTCAAGACGTATTGATAGCTTACGTGAGAATAATTCTTTCTACGGAAGGAGAGAAGTGAAATTATTTAGATTTACGTGAACAAATTATTTATCTCGTTATTTTAAGGAAAACTTTCAGGGCTCCATTTTTTTTTTTTTTTTTTTTTGTACGTAGCTTTTCATCTTTATTTTATGATGCTTTATGGAAAATATATTATAAATAAATTACAATAAGACTGTTGAGAGTGAGATTAAATTTCATAAAATTGAAATAAGACGACTCACTGAAAACTGTAAAACAACTTTACAAAATTGAAATTGCAATGAAATATGTAAATGAAATAAATGGTACTTTTAAAAATGTAACAAGGGTGCTCCTGAAAATGGCTCAGGATTATGTTCAATTTTTTTAATTAGTAAAAACGTTAATTAAAAATGTTCAACACGTGTATCGCACGAAGAATTTGCGATAATGAGATGGACGTTCAGCGAAGAACGCTAACTCTCAAGCCACGTGACGTTTTATTGCTTGTGATCTTCCGTACTTTTTAATTACGGCCATTTTAACGATTTTTTATGAACACAAAATTACATTTCTTAATTACTGCGGGTCTTCTGATTGGTCGAAATTAAACAATTTACGATGCGCAAAAAAATGATATATCTCATAAGGACATTTACGAAAGTGAATGCGGCTTTTAACTAATTTTATAATATTTTAACAACTTAAATGTAAAAATCTAAAATAATTAAAGAAATAACAAATAATTGTATTAAAAATTCATTTTTCATCATCGAAAAATTTTTTTGCTTTCCGAAAATATTGTCCATATTCATAAAAACAATTAAAAGCAAATAAAAGCATTTGAAATTAAATAATATCTTTGTTTTATTGAGTTTTATATGTTACAATTCAAAGCTGGTGGTCCAATTTAAAAAAAAATGATTTGCATCCCTCAAAGACTTGTGCTTTTAACTATTGTAATCACAAATCCACATTCCATTTTCTCTTCAATCAGCTTGAAGTATTGTCATCAACTGCAGATAAAGCAGAATGATTTGCTCGGAAATTCTCTTCAAACCTCTCTGGGCTTATCAGGAGTATCTATGCCTGATTCCCCCCACCCAAAAAAAAGAGTCTCTGCTGAGTGATGTGCACATAAATTCGTCCATATTTAGTGCTATCATCTGTAAACCAGACCCCTAAATGTTTTTTTTTTTTCGGATTCAACGGTGTCCCTGCAAATGCGACCAAGAAGATATGCTCCTGAACTGGCTCTTGTTCTCTCCAATAAATGCTTCGCTGCTTCTTCCTTTCCAGCATGTTAGAAGACTCGTCTGTAGTTTCCGAACTCTGGTGAACCATCTGATCTCGAATTGTGACTCCACTAGCTGTGGAGGGCTCTGAATTGGGTCTTTGGCTTGTTCAGAAGTTTGAGAGTCCCTAAGTCTTTGCATATTGGAAGCCCTTCTGGCTGCCATTTCATCTGGGTTTTCATTTCCATGTTCGGGGTTTTAATTTGCCGTTTTATCTAAGTTTTCATTTGCACGGGACTTTCTTTTACTTGGCTCTTTTCATTGCAATCTGGTCCTTTGTTGGCGGAGATTTCTTTTTGCGATGCATACTGCTGCCGTATGCGATAGGCAAGAATAAACAAAAGAAGAACTCAAAATTGATTCCAGTTACTTTTTTCGCAAGATTTATTGAATATTTTTCAGAATGGAACTATAATAAGTGGGTTCTGTTTATGATATAAATAAAGGGTCAAATCGATTCCTGATTTTTTAAAATTTTATATATATATATATCTTTGTCGCCATATTTATTACAACGTTTCGGCCGTTGTACGCTCCAGCCTTCTTCAGGTGGTTGGAATGTCGAACTGAACCCTTTATTTCTGTCACTGGGGTAGACTGTTCTAGTTCGACGTGCCATACGTTCTGCATTCGTCAGGTTCAATTTTGGGGGTTAGCACCGCTTTTTAACCCTTTTGTTTAGCGAGACATATTTTAGGGTTGAATTATTATGGTTATTAAAATATTTAAATGAATTGTAGTTTAATTTTGGATTTGAATTTAGGCCCAGATTAATATTTAGGCCCTGATTCTTCAGGTGGTTGGAATGTCGAACTGAACCCTTTATTTCGTTCACTGGGGGTAGACTGTTCTAGTTCCATGTGCCATGTTTAATGGATGTCAGTTATCAGTTATCTCCTGTAAATTTCCGTCAACGTTCTCCACTGCCTTAACCGGGTATTGAACTCACCCTCTTTGGGTCCTGTCACTGTATTCTAACCAACGCCTTTATCCACTGTGTCAAGGACATTAACAGGTGATAGTTAGAAAGGAATAATACTTAACAATACTTCACCTAATCAAAAATGCAGGGAAAATATTCCCATATGGATGACACTGTTGATGTCAGATTCAAATGAAAAACTGATTAAATTATTACACAAATTAATCACGGTAAGACAAAAAGAATGTTATATCATCCAGGTTTGAATAATGATGCCTTGCAGTTACAGAAATTGTCTTTTGGCGTGTAGCATTTTTTATTGCAGAAAAAGGGTACATGAAATTACGGGACGCTCAGTACAGATTGTGACAAATCTGTTCCAACCTTTGGTCCTAATTATTGTCATTGAATTAAAATGAAAGAGAAATGACTAGAAGACAGTAATGACGGTTTGAAATAGAATCAGGAATAAGCTCTTTGTAAAGTCTGTGTCCATTTCGGTTAGTGAGCAAAAGGACAAAACAGCTAATGACATTCGAGTTTAAGCTTCGGGGTTCGCCAATAATTCGCGTGTGAATTCCGCTACTTCAGGTCGTTTCTTTCTTTGAAACTTCATTCTTTGGTTAGACACTCGCCATTAGAGGAAAAAAATAATCATTACAGAATATTTATTATCGGTCGGTGAGAGACGGAAATATATATTTTTTAATGGAGCCAAAATAGAATTTGCAGGGAAATAAAAGGCCTGATGTATTGGATGAGATCAATGAGAATGGGTTAGAACTGAAATGACAGCGTGTTTTAGACAGCAAATAATGGCGCGTCATGTTTTGGCTACAAGGTACATACATTGGAAAGTGAAGAAAGATATTTACTAAGTTTTCGACTTTTCCTTTAGCCATTTTCAAAATCTAAGACCTTAATGGAAATAACTGTACTATATATATACATTATACATACATATATATATATATATATATATATATATATATATATATATATATATATATATATATGAGTTTATTTTTAAATTTAGTGTTTGAATTTCCTCATTATGTTGCTTCTGTGATATTATCTTATACACAAACAAAACACACACACAAACAAACACACACGCACAAACAAACACACACACAAATACACACACACACACACACACACACACACATATATATATATATATATATATATATATATATATGGTATCTTCAGATAGACTTTATCGGTAAAAGCAAACAAATGATTAAGAGACAAGAGCAATATATAAATATATGTGTGTGTATTATAGGTATATATGTTTTATATATATGTGTATTATGTGTGTATATTATAGGTATATATGTGTGTATTATAGATATATATATATATATATATATATATATATATATATATATATATATATATATAGTTAGAACTGTGTAGCAAAAAACCTATTTTAAATCAATTAATTTATATTAATGCTATGTAAATTTACATTCAGCACTATTTTGTAAAAATAAAAATATCTATAAGAACACCGGATTATATATCTTACTGTTCTTTCTTTATATATATATATATATATATATATATATATATAATAATCGACTCAATGAGGGTCAAGCAGATCAGTTTCCAGGAAACCAACAGACCGACACCGGCACATGAGATTTGATTATAGTGGTGAAGGCCTCGTGCAGGACCATCCACACTTTTTGAAGGGACGAATACAGAGACCTGGTGCACTACGTGCCACAAGGTTCCCAAACGACTCTCAGCAGATTTTGAATTCAGAGTTGTCCTTCTCCTAGATCAGTTGCCATCCAAGGCTATAGAACCCAGTCTGTCCTGCTATTTTACCCATAGCTGGAGGGAGAGGAAGAGGATTCATACCTTTTCCCAAGGTATTAGCACGTAAGTATATATATATATATATATATATATATATATATATAGAGATATAGAGAGAGAGAGAGAGAGAGAGAGAGAGAGAGAGAGAGAGAGAAAAGAGAGAGAGAAAAAATAGTTTACATTGAGGTCAACACCGAGCAGCAACAATCTGTTTCATGCTTGAACGCAATTTCCAGGCCATGTTTTTAACGTGGGGTATCAAAAAAAATAATATATATATATATATATATATATATATATATATATATATATATATAATTGGCCAATGGGGTATTATGGTTAGTAAGGTCAGATATTTACTGGTTATTGTGTTATACTAACGGTTATTTGATTGATAGCAAAGGTTATAGTTTACCTTATGCTAAATAACATAGATTAGAAAAATTATGGGCCAGAATGCAGTTAATTTATATTGGATAAGTTGTTTGCTAACTTTTAACAAATGAGGAACTTTCTCGTTTTGGCGTTCATTCGCTTAATGTCAACTATGGTCCAGTTAAGGATGTTAAAGCTGTATTGCACCCCTGGGGCAGCCACGGTGTTTATGGCTGATATTCTGTTTTCTGAATTCAGCTCTGTATTCAGTACCAAACGCACACGCCTGTAGTACTCCTTTCTTAACTTCTCCTTCATTTCGGTATGTTATATAACATTTCCTTCGCAAATTCCAAGGTACTTATAGGCTTCATTCTATTCCAGTTCCCTAATCTTTGTAACAAAGTCTAAATCTATTGAGGGAGTTACTGTAATTCTCCCTTTCTTGTATGTTACTTTTGTACATTTATCTAATCCGAAGTACATACCTATGTGGTCACTGAAACATTTTACAATGTTGACGAGGCTCTTCAACTCATTGTCGTCTTTGGCAAAGAGTTTGAGATCATCCAAGTAGGTGATTGAATTTCTTGTTTAGTTTGTAACCATGGCTATTGTTGTTTAGTTCATGCGTAAGGGGGATTAAGGAAAACAAAACAAAAAGAGTGATAAGGAGTCGCCTTGAAAGATTCCGCGTCAGAACGGTTGGGGATGGCAGTGCCTCTGGTGTGATTTAGGTATAATGTGGTGTTCCACATTCCCATGCTGTGCTTAATGAAATTTACTACCACAGGGGATACTTTGTATATTTCTAAAGCCTTAAGGATCCAAGAGTGCGGCACACTATCAAAGGCTTTACGGCAATCAATCCATGCTGCGCTAAGAGTTCTACATCGTCTCCTGCAATTTTCCAGGATCATTTTGTTTATCACAAGTTGATCTTTGCAGCCATATGAACCTCTCCTTCTGTTCCAGTGGAAGAATGTTGTTTGCTTCGAAGAAAGAGTAAATTCGGTTCGTCAGGACAGACGTGATCAACTTATACGTGGTGGAGAGACATGTTATTGGCCTATAATTTTTCGGACCATTATGTTTCACTCGTTTTTGGCATGAGGTATGTAATGCCTTCAGTGGTCGATTCCGGGATTTCAGTGGGATTATTTACAAGCTTTGATAGTTTTTTTTGCAAGGGTTTTATGGATTGATGACAGATGATAGAGCCAGAAATTGGGCACCTTGTCATTTCCTGAGGATTTCCATTTTGGGCATTTCGGTATAGTTTGCCTAACATTATTTGTAGTTAGATTTTCTCACTCTTGTAGAGCTGTATTCAGCATTCGTTAGATCTATTCTGCATTTCGGTTATATTCCTTTGGGCTACTCCAAATATTCTCCCAAAATGTCTGAAACTCTGATTTTCAAAATGAGCGGGGTCAGACACCTGAAAAGCTCTTGCGATCAGGCAAATGAAAAGAATGATGGAATTTTTATAATTTTAACTCTCGTTGTGGTGTACACTGCTCGCTTATTCTTAAGTGCCCACGTTCTGTCTTTGCCATCTTCAAAGAATGAGGTTTATATCAAAGGTTGGTTTCTTCCCTTTTGAAAGCCCGAAGCAATACTTGAGTTTTCTTGTGCTTCCTAGCACGCTTTTATTAACCGGACTAGGTCGACAATCTTTATCAAAGTTAAAATTGCATTCTTGGAGTTTAATCTATTGTGTGCCATCTTATCAAGTTAAAAATTTAGTAAGTTTCACGTTTACACGTTTCTAGTTCTCGGATACGTCAATGTTCTAATTTAGCCTATTTAAACTAATTTGTCTTCTTAAATAATTCTTTTGTCTAAGAGCTTCCCTTTTTCACTGCACCATTTTACAACATTGTAAATGCCTTCCTACAGTGCCACAGTCGATTTTGTACCATTCCAAGTATAAAAATAGAAATGTTTTCGTCATTCTGAAGAGAAAAGATGATCAATTTGGCCGACTGAATCACTACCTGACCTGAGGTCCCTTCATCACGAAGCACAACTTCTTATTCACTCTGACAAATCGCTAAAGTGATTTTCACTTTCTTCAGCCATTACAAATCAGTGGTATGTCACTAATAATAAATGTCAATCAATGAAAAACTGTCTTTCAGTTGGAAACAAATTTCAAGGAACGAATGGCCTAACATAAAAGTTCCCACAAGTCTAAATAAAAAATGAAAGATAACTTTAGCCATACGTACGACGAATATCTTCATCTCGCCTTCAAAATACTCAGCTGGGAAGCAATCGTTTATATCCAACGTTTTGTTTTTGCAACGAAAAAAGCTTTTGGATGGGTATTCTTGTCATAATCCTCATCCATTCTGGAAGAGCGAACGAAAACAAGTGGTTTAATCCGTTAAGAGGTTGAAATATTGAAATAGTACAGTATTGTATCTTATAGGTCGAGTCGAAAATCGAATCCTTTGTCATATAAAGCCAATAAGATTTCACTGCCACACACTGTGAAGAAAAGAAAACCCAAGATTTCGAACTACGAATTGGAAATGCCAAAATCAAAGTACGAAAATTTAAATATCTTGGTAGAGTTTTAACAGAAAACGGAAAATGTGACAGCGAAATCCGAAGGCACATTGGTATAGCAAATGTTACCTTCCAAAAGCTAAGCAAAGTATTAAGAAACAGGAAATTTTCACTATTCTATCTGTAACTGCAGATGTATATGTGTTTGTGCGTCCAATGTTATCTCAACATTTATGGAATTGCCACATGTTTATCTAGTGTATGAAAACTAAGATGGTGATATTTCAGGTGTAGGGTGGTGTTGGTTTAGGTTTGATAAAGAATGCAAACTATATGCTTAAGTTTAAGCTTCTGTAACCAATTGGTCTTCCCTATCTAATCAGTACTGAATAGATAGGTAATATCAGTCCACCTATATGGCAGTGAATACTAGACAATTTTCTCGTAGATGAAAAAAGACAATTGAGGTAACAGAAATATACTTCTACATGAAGATACTGAGAATACCAGCCCAATAAAATGAACGCTTATGCTTAGAATCGGCAAGAAATAACTGAATTTTCTATGATCCCTAATGTGGAAAGTTGGATTAGAGAATTTGACATACGCAGGACATACACAAGACTAGAGGGAAAGAGGAAGTAATCTAGCTAAAAATCTTGTGTAATGGTTGACAGAAAAAAAAATAGGAAGGATAGTGAAAATAGATTACTAAGTACTATATAGTATAGGAAGTTGTGAAGCGCCATGATCACCCATGTCCTTCAGGACACGGCACATAGAAGAACCACTCACTGATCCGGAAACAGGTAATTTAATTTCAAACCAATGAATAATTACCTCACTTTTTTATTCCTTTTTACTCCACTAACATTCACTTGTCAAAACTAACACAGGCTTTAGCAGATATCTTCCTACTACTACCTAGGTAAGATAATTTTGAGGGGAATGAAGTGACCATATAAGTATTTGGGGTATCTCTGTGACAATCTTATACATATGATAATTGGCGATGAGAATGGATGTTTTAAAACGCCATACAGAAATATTTGGTGCTTTATTTATCAGTTTAGATACCAATTTCAGTTTAGATACCAATTCTAAATAATAACGGGAACAACTGTGAGATTTGAACACACGAGATTTTATCAAAATTTCAATTTGGCGGCCGGTCTACTTAACCTTGTCAATTTCATTGACCTTAATATTACGGTTACCTGGATTAGCCACATAGAGGAGGTGGTATTTTCTTTCCTTCTTTTTTTTTAATTTTTTTCAACTACGGTGATGTCTGGATTGGTGGTTCCAAGGACGCAGTCTCTTATTGAAATCATACAAAATCTTGATATGGTCGTTTTCGATCAACTTCTCTGCTTTGTGGAGGTTCCACGTCTCGTCGATTTCAAGGGCATCAGTCATATGAGCTACCTCAACTCGAATTTGAACCTGATTCGACCATTCTCACTGGAAACTATTGGCCCAGATTCAGCACCTAATTTGTCTGTTCTGTGACCAAATTATTAATAACTGCATTGTTTATTTCCAGGTCAACTGACTTTAAATATAACTCGTAGTGATTTCTCTTGAAACTCGAGAAAATTTGACAAAGTTATCAAGTATCTGCAGAAAAAGAGTTTAGACATAAAAGGCCGTCATTCAGGGGGTCACTCTCCATCTTTATCAACAGTGTAAAAGTGGGCAGCTGAATTTTAGGAGGTGAAGGGAAAGTTTTGAAGTTTGTCCAATATCTGGGTGGTGATGGATGTAAATGACTATAAATCAAATAGCGAGTGCTATTAGCGTTTCTCGTGAGAGAGATGAAAACATTCTGCACCATGAACTTGGCATGATGAAGGTTTCTGTTGGATGGAAACCACGTCCTCTGACACCTGATCAAAACGCGCCAGGCTGATCACATCACTAGAAAATCGGTCATTGTTTGTGACGGCTGGTTTCCTTGAACATTTCATAACCCAAGATGATATGTGTTGGGTTCATCACTTTGAGTCAGAGACAAAAGGACAATCCATGCTATGGAAACACACTTCCTTTGTTGTTTCATCTGCAAGAAAGATGATGGCCTCATTTTTTGGAATGCAAAAGGTACTGTGCTTATTGACTATCTTCAAAAGGGTCACACTCTCAATGGATAGTACTATGCTAAATTGATGAGAAAGTTACGAAAGGCTATCAAGACCAAACGCCCAGGAAAACTGACGAAAACAATCCTGTTTCCTCCAGAAAATGCTCCAGCACACAGATCCTTGGATTCAATGGCTGATGTGCGTGACTGTAGATTTGAACACCCTCCCTATCCTCTGATTAGACTATCATCTGTTCCTCAATATGAAAAAATACTTGGATGGGAACCACTATCACAGTGTTGATGATGTTCTATCTGCTGCTGATGACCTTTTTTACGAACATGATGAGTTTTCTTTGAAGAGTCAGGTATTAAGTTATCTGGAAAAAAACAACGCTTTTATTAATAAGAGTTGAAATTAATGCATGCAAGATTTCACAGCTCTAGCATCACCCCTTCATAGTCAGCCTATGAACTTTTCAGCCTACCCTCGTGGAACATGATTTAATTCCTTCCTGAACATTCACCCGTAAGAAAAACCTAAAAGCCGGAAAGGCTTGACGGGCGACTTCTTTCTAAAGTTCGCCGTTCACCTCATTTTTCGCACACATCCGATCTACTGCGAAGATCATGTTGACGATTCTCAACGCTCGGCATACTTAGACTGCCTTCTGACGGATAGAGAATAAGAGAACTTGAGGCCCCACAAGAGTCTAAACAAGACAAACTAAACGGCAGTAGTTCAGGAGACGGCAGTAGACGCCGGGAAAAATCACTAAAGAAGGATGAGATAGAATTCATCAGATGCAAACTATTTAGGCAAATACGGTGATGTTTTCATGATTTTTATTGATTTGTTTCTTTAACGGCATATTGACTCCTTATGGGTCATTTAATGCCGGAATTTAATTTTCTTGGGAGCTCTGATGTAATAAAAATATGATATGTTATTCTGCTTCCGCAATTGAATCCATGGTAAATGATACTCAGCTTTTGTGCATATACATGTTTGTGTGGACATAATTACTAGAGGCAGTGATATGTATGTTTTGTGTTGTAGTCTTGTTGAAATTATATTTTGGAATACAACTTGATTTCTTTAAGAAATTGTAGGATATTATATGGATTAATGTCATGAAAGATTTTTTTATGTTGGTTGTTTAGTGGTATATCAATCTTTATAGGTTATTTAATGCCGAAATATAAATATGGATTCAACTACAGATAAAATGTATTGTTAATCATTTTGCTATAAAATTTATTGTTGTTAATTCTGCTTTAAAAAATGTATTCTTGGTAATTTTGCTATAAATATATATTATTGGTAATTTTTATATAAAAATGTATTGCTGGTATTTTTACTATAAAAATGTTGTTATACTGTCATAGTGTTTTGGGGTTAACTATTTACGCATAGTTTGGTCCATAACATTTGCTACCACCCCGATTAAGGGTGAACCTGGGATCAATTGCAGTTAAGGGATTGTTCCACCCTTCTCAAAACTTCCAAGTCTTTACATGAATAATGTGTTAGATTATCAGCACATGTACTGATGTTTGTCCATTGATAACTACAAATAATGAATAGGGGATAAGTCTGTCAAATGTGAAATCCTTGATGCCTAACTCACTTTATCCCAGGCGATTCGTGAAGTATGAGTCTTTGTCTACTCCTGCTGCCGTATAATCTGCTTTCTGTTCTCTACTGTTCAACTTTTGATGCATCCCTCCCTAATTCAAAATAGATCTGTGAGGTTATGATCACAGAAGTTTGTAAAAAGCAACCATGAATTCAAGAAAGTAGTCATTCCTTTAAACGAACAAGCAAACTACAAGTGTCAAAACGTGCAAAATCGTCAATCAAATCTTATTCTAGCAATTTCTGTCTTTGCTTAACTTCGCCCATTTGTGCCAGATGTTTTCAAACTATTATTCAGATATTGTTACTGATATACACATTATTTTAACCTTCATGTTTCCTTCTTTTAACGATTCTTAAACAAATGCATTTCTTTCGTCTTCATCTTGTAGTTCACTTGCCTATCGACGTCTACCGCATATAAGGTCCCCTTTCGTCGTTTACGCTAACACAGGCAGTATTCTTTGATTGGTTTCCGTAGATTCTTTATTCTTGCTCTTAGAATCTTATTTATTTTATTTCCTACAACAGACATTGGTTTGTGCTAATTGTATTTTTCACATGATTGATTCAAATCATTTGAACAGTTCCCATTATATCCCACCTCCTTCCCTGTCATGACTATTTTAAATTCCTTTTTTGGTTAGCTTACTGCATTCGCTTATGTGATTAACCGTTTTATCTTTTTCTCAGCAAAGGTTGCATTTCTTTTCTCTTCCCTACAGTTATCTATTATTAGTTTTAAATTAATGGTCTGGATGGAATTGATATTGGCGGCAATGCAAGAAAAGTAATTTCTCTTTTCAGCTGTCCCCTGCGTAAACACATTCACTACTTCTTTTTACATAGAGGCTTTCATAATCATCTATAAAGCACAGGACATTGTACATCGTCAGTAACGTTCTACATCGCCGATCAGTCTATTTACGCTTCTCTCTTACTAAGCCTAGAAAGGGCCCAGCATACCCGATTATTGATGTTAATATCACAGCAGCATATGACCGCATCAAGAGAGACTTCCTCTTCTCATTCATTAGAAACCGTCTGATAGAGAAACCACATATTTCAAATCTTATCAGGTGTACAAGGAGCCACGATCTTTTTAATCTCTTCTTAGTCTATGTTCAATGCATATACAATCACAGTGTGAGGAGATAGACACTGATCATTTACACATTCTATGCCACATCCCAAACGAATCTACTAGCAGAAATCAGCGTTCTTGCTTTCCATTCAGAGGTCAGTAGACTGGTGATGAATGCGGCTCTGCTGATGACATAGGTATTCACAGTCGGAATAAAATTATCTTTAACAAATAATCAACAGCCTCTATCAAATATTCCAAGAAAAGGGACCCAATATTAAGGCTTTCCAAAACAGAAACTATGATCTGAAACAGGAATAGAATTCGTGGTTAGTACATACCCGGAATCTATCATAAGAATTCAGAATGTGGAAGGGCTTATTCAATTAAGACTCAAGATATATCCGATAATTCAAACAGCAAAATCGTGACATTTTTACAGTTATTTCTAGTTATTATTGTTATTATTATTATTATTATTATTATTATTTATTTATTTATTTATTTACATGATAAGCCCACATGTCTGATGGCTTTGAATAAGAGCGAATATCAGCAACCACCCAAGCTAATCTCCAGATTCTTTCTCGGTATAATTAAGATTAAATATTCGCTGCAAAATTAACTATTAGTGATAGTAAATGTCTTTACTAGTCCAGTACTTATCTTTGTATTTTAGTTGTTTTTATCAAAGCTCCAGTTTAGACATCCTTGAGTCTTTCCTTTCTTTCGAGTTCCAACAGACATCAAAACCGTTCCCAATGTTCTTATAACTACTGGCACGACTTCATGTTTCATAAATTATTCAGCTACCTGACAACTATATATATATATATATATATATATATATATATATATATATATATATATATATAGTTGTACGCATACAAATGTTTAATTTATTGTATTTACAACTAATGAATAAACATAATTTTCATATAATTAACTGTACATAGATGCATGATAACTAAATATGCATAGAAAACAGAAACGATTTTGATTTAATAGAAATAAATCTCATTTATCCATTTTAATATTTGAAAAACTTCGTACAATGCAAATTTCAAATTTTAAAACTTTTAAATTGTTTTAATACTCTATATTATTCAAGTAGAATATTCTAGAATGTTCCAGTAATGTTATCAGTAAGTATTATTAACCTAAAAAAATACAAACAGAACATTTGGTAATTAATATTCGTGCAAAAAGATTATCATCGTGGCAAGAGGTAAAGAATTGACAAATTCGCAATCAGAACTGATTGTTAAGATCTGGAAAGAAGATAAAAGTTACAGGACAATCTCAGACAACCTGAATATTCCATTTACTACCATTAGTTCATACATTGCAAGGTATAACAAACTCAAAACTGTTGAAAACCAAAGAAGAACAGATTCGCCACGGAAGATTTCTGCAAGATCTACCAGGAAATTAATGCGTCAAATAAAACAAAATCCAATGCCTACTCCTCATGATTTTCAGGATGATTTGCTTTCATCGGGAATCAAATCACTAAACGGACAATAAACAAGGAAATTCATAGGAACAACCTAAAGTCTCGCTACCCTCGGAAAACTCCACTACTATTGAAAAGACACAGAGGTGCCAGGTTGAAATTCGTTCGTGAACATAAGGCTGAGGAAAAAATGTATTGGGGTGGAGTATTATGGACAGATGAAACCAAAATTGAGTTGTTTGGACCTAATTCTAAAAATCATATAATGAGGAAATATGGCGAAACAGTGAAATTTGTCGGTGGCAGCATCATGGTTTGGGCATGCTTTTTCTGCAAAAGGTACTGACAATATATCAGTAACAGGTGGCAGAATAAATGCTGCAGCATATCAAAATATGTTGGAAGCAAATGTTATGATTTCTGTTGAAAATCTTAAACTTCTTCTTGGTTGGATCTTCCAACAAAATAATGATCCAAAGCACACTGCACAATCTACGAATAGCTTGCTGAAAATAATATAAATCCTGAAATGGCCAAGTCAGTCCCCAGATTTAATCCCAATCTAGAATCTGTGGTGTTATTTCAAAATTCAAATCCAATCGAGAGCTCCAACAAACATCCCGGATCTGAAAACCTATGCGAAGACGAATGGAACAAAATACCAACTAAAATTTGCAAATAGATTGGTTGCTGTAGAATTGAGTAATGGCTTTTCTACAAAGTATTAAATCAAGATTCTTTTTTGTATTGTGAGAATACTTTTTCACCCATTAAAATGGATAAATCGAATTTATTTCTATTAAATCAAAATCTTTTCTGTTTTCTATGAATATTTATTTATCATGCATCTATTTACAATTAATTATATGAAAAGTATGTTGAAGATACAATAAATTAAAAATTTGTTTCCCCCGACTGTATATATATATATGTGTGTGTGTGTGTGTGTGTGTGTGTGTGTGTGTGTGTGGTCTTGCGTGTGTTGGATAACGATATATCATTTTTTTTATATATGAAGAACAGTTTTGGAGGAAAGATTGATGATAAAAGATTATATCAACAGCAAAAGAGACATTTCAAAATCAACGCATTAAAGTCATTAGTTGCTCACCGTAATAAGACTGACAATAATTTTAACATAAAAAAATTCTAGTCTAATTAAAAGAGAAGACAATTCACTAAGACGAAATTGCTTTAATCGATGGTTCATTGAAGGTAAATTTGCGAAGAGGTTCTTACAAATTCTTACCATTCTTGACAGATTTTCTGTTATCATATTGTGGAATATTTAATAACAAAAACGATGGAAAGACAAACAAAAAATAAATTAAATTAAATCGTCTAGATTATATTCCCAAAGCATATAAAGAAATTGTTTTTTTGGTTTTTTTTTTCAAAGTTTAAAATTCCCAGCGTCATTCGTTCGTGCGCATGTGCAGTCGTATCAACGTAAACAAGCTTAATCTGATGGTACGAAACGTGTCACACAAAAAGTTTTTACACTTTCTCATACTACTTCTCTCCATATATATATATATATATATGTGTGTGTGTGTGTGTGTGTGTACGCGCGCGTGTGTGTATACGCGCACATATTTCAGATCAATTCTGTGGTCTACCCAAAATACAAAATCCAATATTTGGCTCATTTTCTTTTGTCTTGTCCATGACTACCAAATCAAATCTTCTTGTCTGGATCGGCTTATCTTTTTTTTATTCCTAAAGTTCTTTTTCATTAATGGTGTTATTAACAATATTCCTTATACGACATGTCATTTACTATTAAAGATCTTCCCTTCTTTCTCTTTCTTTATTTGATTCGTTTAGTTTGCCTAACTTGTGATTCACAGTGGAGATAAAGTGACAACAAGCATCATTACGGTCTTACTGTAACATCCTTATATCACATTGAAACCTCGGTTCCCGTAGTTAAGCAACGTCGAAGCCTGGCCAGTACCTAGATGGGTGATCGTTTGGGAATACCAGGCGCTCTAAGCTTGGATGTGCGGGTGGTGTAATAGATAATAGTTCGGAATTGTTAATCTGAGTTCAAATTTCAATTGAGAATGATATGATTTCACATCTTCTCTCCCAGTTATGGGTTAATTACTAAGAATTTTATCACTAAATCATTATTATCTCAAAATATTCTTACAACCTAAAAATATTTCCTGGCTTTAATAACCTTCAAAGGGTTGATAAACCGTAAAAATGAATAAATGACCCAGTGGAGCCTCTTTAATATTCTAACATTCCTTATTATTGAAATTGTTTTGGCAATGATTTGCTTTCCTCATTCATAGATCCGATTCCATCCCTTGGAAAACCCTGACTATGGGATTTATTTAATAGATATAGAATCCTCCATAATATGTGAACAGTACCGAAGATGTCGATTATCTGGATTTCTTGTACTTTGATATTGCCAAAACTTATATTGACTTATTTTCCTCCTTTTTTTGACCAAACCGAATGCTGATATTACCACTGGCATTCTTGTAGTCTTCATGCTCTATATTCTCTCAATTTTTATTTCTAGATATTTGGAGAGGTTTTCTCTAGTTTTCAAGGAGATGTTGTTTTACTCGGTTGGTACCGAGATATCGATAAACAGAAAAGTTCTTTCCTTCTAGTCCTCGTGACTATTATCTGGTCTGTTGGCTTTAATTCCTTTGTCAATTTGAATTGGCATGTCCCAGAGAATAGTAGCTTCCTCATTTTCTATTATAGTTGATGCTACAAAGCTTACAGACATCACATTGAATGTACGCTGCCATTTTCTTGTGAGTTGTGTGTATTCTGTTTTGGCCCAATCTAAAGCAGCCATAATTATTATCATTATTATTATTATTATTATTATTAGTAGTAGTAGTAGTAGTAGTAGTAGTATTTTTATTATTGATCTGTAGTCGATTCTTTTTTCATCGCCTACGCTGAAGTTACACGAGTAAGTAATAATTTTTGACTTGCTTTCTTTGACAAACATTCGTCTTCCAGGAATATACGAACCGACCAACTCGTGATTTTTTTATGCTATTTTAGTATTTTATCTTATTTTTCGCATCATTTACGTTTTTACCGCATTTTAATCAATATTAGTATTATTGTTATTTCCATTACTAAAAATCTTGTTTTCAGTCTTATTGTTATAGTTAATATAATTCCATTATTTTTAGCATAAGCCTCAAACACGTTTATCTCTTATTATTTTTACTATTGCTGTACCTAAGCCATTTTCTCTTATGAAATCCTGATTGACACACAAAATAGCTGTCAGTCGCAGTCATTCTTTCCCGCCAAATCGCTGCGTTGAAGGCGCATGCGTACTCCGCTTTCTTCCATTTTTCTACTTCCAGCTACTGTTTTCTCCATTTGTTACGTTTTCTTCATTTTTTTTTTCTCTTTAATAATTCTCTTATTTTTGTTTACTTCCTTTTATTTTTACCGTTGTATGTCTTTTTTCAAGATGTGTTTATTTGTTTGCCTATATTTCTTTTATATTTAGAAGCAGACATTTCTATTTCAGTTTTTCGTCTTATTTTGCGAAATGTCACAGGTATTTCTGCCTCCAGTGACGAGCAAATGACACTAATTCGTCGTTCCTTTCAACAGAGATCGCATCAAAATAGTCAGCAACAGCAATGAGACGAGGAAAAGGAAGACGAGAAAAAGGCGAGAAAATACAAGTTAAAATAATAAAAGCAATAGTAATAATAATAATAGCAATAATAATAACTATTAATCAGAAGATTAATAATAAAGAAAATAGAAATAGTAACTGCATAAAGCATAATAAAATAAAAAGAATTCACAAATGAAATATTAGTAATAATAATAAAAAGAAGAAGGTTTATTTAGAAGAATAAAAGAAACAGTGACAAAAGACAAATGTGATTAATAAATAGAAATAAAATAATAACAATACACCAGATCCTCTGCAACTTCAAACGGATCTCGCAATCCAGGCCAGCAGACCGGATTTAGTATCAGCAAACAAGAAGAAAATACCCCAGAGAGAGGATTTAGCTGTTCGGTCAGACTCTAGATTAGAATTAAAAGACAGCGAATAAAAAGATTTTTATCACGAACTTTTCTGTTCTAGGCGTCGTTTTTTTTTTTTTTTTTTTTTTTTTTTTTTTTTTTTTTTTTTTTTTTTTGTTTTTTGTTTTAACTTTTCATGTAATTCGCCCCGTTCGCTGCTGAAAACGAACTGCCTAAGAATTCCTCAGATCCAAAACTTATAAACAACATGGGCAATATCGACTAATAGAGTTCGATGCTCAGGAATCGGTTCCAGTCATGCCCAAGTCGCAGGAGTTCGATTAAGTTGAGTGGGAATAATATTATATGAGCAGAATCCAAAATTAGAAACACTGAAAATTGTGCAGTTTTTTCAAAAGGCTAATTGAAAGAATTACAAAGGAAATACGATGTCTTCAAATGGAAGATCTAAACAGACAAATTGAATGGCTGTTAATGATGGCCTAAAACAAATTGATTGTGTTTGTAACCTTTGGTAAGTTTATATAATTTTTTTTCTTTATCAGGAATATGTTATTTCCAGTTGATATTTAGCAAAGCTCACAATAGTTCAATGCATCATCTAAGTTTTGTGTCACTGATTTTGTTAATGTCCAACCGTTTGACCCGAATAACAGAACTATTGACCTGAAAACGTTGTACTTTCAGGTAGTTTTTGTTTTTGTTTTTTATTTTCATAATATCTATTTTTGATAGTTTTATCTATGTTATTACTTAGAAAATCAGCCAGAGAGAAGAGAGAAATACTTTTCCCAAAGATATTTGGACGAATCTAATGAACTCGATAGGAATTCGAACTTGTCTTTCCGATTTCTCAATACGAGCTTCTATCCATTACTTCACAGTGCCACTCAATTTAGATTTGAATCAGATTTGAATGTTATAAGATCTGTTTGTCTAAAAGACACGCATTTCATTTATTATATATGGACTCCAAATTACGCTGTAGCAGATTCTAATATGAGAAGAAATATTTATATTTCTTCCAGTGATGTTATATATAATCCTAGATGGATTAAAACTCAAGGAAATGAAAAGTGCATACTGTGTAAAGATGCTCAGAGAATGCAAGAAACTAGTTCGGAAAGACAAAATGAATAGGTATGACTGGAGGGGGGGAAGGTGATCCATTGGTAACTGTGCAAATGGCTGCATTACAAATCAATAGTAAATGCACAGAAAATAATCTGTCCAAGAGAATGAAACACATAGAATCATCTAGGATTTGAAGATTCAAATGCATCTCCCAATCAAGACTGAAATACTGGATTTGGTGTTAGTAAATAAAAAGATAACTTGACAGGTGAGTTTCGCTGTTCTTGTCGACTGGACATAAATTAGATAGATAGATAGATAGATAGATAGATAGATAGATAATGAACATGTCCAGATAGATAGATAGATAGATGCATTAGGATAATTAATAAGAAAGTGGAGAAAATTCGTTGCCGTTTGAATCTCTTACTAAATTTTCGCTCATTGTCATCGCTCCTAAAACCTTTTCTATCATCCATTTACAAAAAGCGCCCTAAGAACGTCATGCGCTTTTTTCTTGTCCCTGTTGCTTTCAGTATGTCTTGTGAGTATCAAAGTTTCCAAGCTCGCTTTCCTCATTATGTCCCCTAGCAGTTTCAACTCTCTCTTTCAGACGTTAAGTATAATTTTTTTTTTGTTGTTTCCATTGTCTTTAAAAATTCGTCATGGCTCACATTTTAAATCCATGGTATTCTCAGCATCCTTCTGTAGGACCACATTTCTGTTGCCTCAAGCCTCTTCTTCATCTGAGCGGATATGGCCCAGAATTCACTGCCTTATAGGAGGAGTGATATTACGTAACATTTCAATACACTTTTCTTTGTTTTTAAGGAAATTTTCCTGTTTCCTAATACTTTGCTTAGTTTCTTGAAGGCACCTTTTTCTCTCTCAGTGCGCCTTCGGATTTCAGTGTCGCAATTTCGTCCTCTGTTGCAACACTTCCAAAATAGTTAAATTGTTGTACTTGTTTGATTTTGGTATATTCAATTTGTAATTTGGAAAGTGAACTTTAAGCGATCTCCCCACCAAAGAATATGTGTAGAGATGAGCATAAAGGAAAAACACGGGTAACATTGGAGCCGAGGAAAGAAAAAATGAGAAGAAATATGGCGATATAGAAAATGAAAAAGAAGAAATATGAACTGGGACAATAAAAAGAAACTTTGCGTGAGATGATTGCTGGATAAATAATTCTTGAGAATTTTTAAACCCTAGAAATTGATTAAATCTTTTCGATTTCCTATATGTTGCTGTGTTCTCGTATTATCCCCTGTCTCTTCCTAGGTTTCTTTTTTTAAAACCACACCTGGATTAATATCTGTTGTGGTCCGGTTCCTTGTACCACGGTGATAATCCAAGGTAGAACCAATAAATAAGAACTCGAATACGGATATGGAATAACATAGATATATTACAAACAGGAATATATACAGGGAAGTAGAACGTGTTAGTACGAACAATCAGGTTTAGTAGTAATTGTCTGAACGCGATTCTGATTCGGACTGCCTCTGACTCGACTGACTGACTCGCTCTGACTGACTGGCATACTCCTAACGGACCTCACTCCAGACTTCAAACTGAACAGTATTTTGTCACCCTCCCACGAGGGCATCATGTGGCACAAGGCCGGTTTAACGTGAGATCTTCGAGCCCGTGGGCTCGGCCAAAAATATGCCCATTGAACCTGTATAAACGGGTTCAGGGTCGGTTTACCTTCCCGAAAGAGATTCCGCCCTTCGGCGTAGCCTCATTCGGGTTCCTCCCCGCCCGAAGACAGAGAGTTCTACCGATCAGCCGGTCGTCTGACTTCGGACTGAACTCCCTGCTTCCTCTTGAGGCGCAGTATTTATTACGTATGGAATAGTCCATTATGTTATTATGGGTAAGGTCCCATAACAATATCCATCTACTACACCCACCCAAGCTCCGAGACACAAAGAAAAAATATCAGAATATCGCTAACATTTGTGTTGAATTTATTGTTATATTGCCTATTTTTCTGGCCTGCAGAGCTGGACCGATGTAGAATGTAGCATGCATACCTCATTACGATCCTCTCCACACTGCTTCTACTTTCCACCTATAAGATAAACCACAATTTCTTGTCGCTTTTTACCTCACTGATACGCAAATGATTACATCAAACGCTGGAAAATCGATGGGGTGATTGCATTGTTTATGGCCAATGAAGATGCGTTGCGCACACACATCAGTCATAGATCGAGCAGCGGTAACGTAACATGGCGGTGTCGAAGCAGCTTGTTCGGGGTCACCTGCTTTATGACTTTAAGGTGGGCCGCATCAAGTCGCCGAATACGTCAAGCGTTTGGGGATAATGCTGTGAGTGAACGCACCGCCAAGCATTGGTCCCAGATGTTCAGGTCGAGAGATTTGTCCCTTTGTTATGAACCTCGCATATCTTGAATGAAGAGGCCATGAAGGCAGCCATAGCGGAGGACAACAGCCAAACCGGTGGTGGGCTTGCCGAACGCTTTCCGGTTTCTTGATTAAACGACCAGACTTCATCTGCACCACATAGGAAAGGCGTGCAAGTTGAGAAAGTGACTACGCCCCACACAGAGGCCAACAAGCGAAAACGGGTGTGTTTCTCGTTGCTTTCTCGGTAATGCAACGTGCCCCATATTCAATCGAGTGCTCATCAGTAACGAAAACTGTGTCCTGTATGACGCTCCCAAGCGTGCCAGACATTGGTTGTCACCATGGGACCCTGTGCTTCACACCATAAGATCATACTCTGTATCTGGTGGATTATTTACTCGACAAGTTGTGCACTATTAGTTGCTACCAACTGACCAAACCAGCACTGAGTACCTATACTCGCAGCAGTTGAAACGTGAACAACAAGCACTAGAGCAGAGACAGCTTTCGTTAATCGCAAGGAAGTAGTGTTCCTCTATGACAATGTCAGACCTCAACAGTAAGAATAAAACTTGGAGAGTTATCAAAGGAATTAACTAAAACTGTGTTGTGTATGATACACCTAATTTACATAAGCGGACTACCGACCATATAAATATGGGTTGGTACCGGAAGACGGGGAAGATAGTAGAGATTAAGAAATTGAATCCAGAGACTCTGCCCGACTGCGATTTAGTCAACCCATTATGCAGGAACAGTCTTCCCAAGAATATACCAAACTAACTGTAAATATTGTGTACCTATTCTTTGTTTCAATACATTTTGTTAACGTACATTTTGTGTTGTATTATTCCATGCTTATTTAAGCTTCAACAAACTGATATATTCAAAGGCATGGCACGTGGAACTAGAACAATCTATTCCTATTTAAATAAAGGGTTTAGTTCGAAATACCGACAAATAATACCTGAAGGATGTCACAGCGTATAAACGTCGTGAATGTGACAATAAATATGAGAACAACAGTCCGCACAATGTAAATAGTGTAAATAGTTACAATATCTTATCTCAGAAATATAGACATATCCTGAATACGCCCGGAGCGTACAACGGCTGAAACGTCACGAATGTGACAATAAAGACGAAAACATTCCAAACAATGTAAATAGTGTAAATAGATTACTATCTCTTCCATTCCTTGTATAGTCACGTTCGTGTGAAATCCTTCTCAAATGAGACAAACTTGCGACAGGCACTCACAAGCATCTTTACATCCAAGACACCTGATTTTTACCGCCAGGGCTTTGCGCAGCTGGAGGCAAGTTGACAAAAGTCTCTGGATGTAGATAGGGATGATTTTGAGCTCTAACAGTATGTCAAATTTACTGTATACCTTTTTTTTCTAGCAAATCAATAACGGCGAAGTATTTTTTGGTTACCTTACATCACCATCCCTTTCTTTAGTCGACATTTCTTGATTATAATTTTTTTCTCACTTCTGAAAAAATAAGGTAGGTAAATTGTGTATTTAGATTTGAGAGATATCTCTCTACACAAGGTAGTTCATGTCCGAATCAAACTCCCCGACATCGAGGAGCATGAGAGTGAAAAGCTGGTTCAATTGGGTGACCCATCCAACCAGTAAGTTTATGACTAAGCTGAGCTAATCACAAAAGATTATTACCACCACCTTGTAAATTCTTGGCACACTGGTAAGGCTTATGAATTCTTGATCCGGCACGTAGTGAAAGAGAATAAAAATTGCTAATTCAAAATATTTTATAAAATAGCGATAGGATAAATGTCTGAGAAAAAGATTTATGGATAGAATTGCTTGAATCAAGGTGCATTATATAAAATGGAGCGAATTACTTAACATGAACCCGAATTTCATATACAAATGTTATATGAGCGAAGATAGAACATGATTAAGCAGGGGAAAATGTATTACTCATCGCCAACGGAACTAACGCTTGTTCGCGGAATATTTCCCCAGATTACTGTTTCTTAAGGGGAATATATTAGAAATGAGCTACGAAATAAAATTCTCCTTTCTGAATTTTGGGTTAGATATTCTAAGCAGTATGTTCGAAATCTGTTTTGTTGTTTTGTAGAGTTGGATAATTATCTTGCGCCAATATTCTAATCAGGTAGAACCTACCTATCATGAAAATTAACAATTTGTCAAATCGACAAAATTACGTTTTACCTGACATCGATTATCGGGTGTTGGTGTTCGTGAGAAATACGAAATTCCCAATTACTTTAACCACTACAAACAACCACACACACAAACATGTATGTATATATATATATATATATATATATATATATATAGAGAGAGAGAGAGAGAGAGAGAGAGAGAAAGGGAAACTAAGAGGTAGTCCGACGATTGCGTTCAAGCATGATACAGACAGTTGCCACTCAGAGTTTACCTCTGCCCTACTATTATACTTAAGTACTCTCTATCCCGAATTCTGGTGAGTTGGTACATCTCTGCGAGACGCATAGTACGGATACATAACTTGGACATTCAATTTTATTTGTTGCCAGATATATACATGAGATGGGGAATGATCAAAGAAAACTTGTGGATGGATCTACCACTTCCGAAGACTTTTTTGGTGGCGGAATGCGAAACGACGAGATGACAGTCATCAGACCACATATTTCTTTCAAAATTCTTACATCACTACTCAGTTCTAATACAAGCATTTTTTTGCTAAATCTCTATCTCACTAATTAGTTTTAATAAATCATTTTTTCCAAAATTCTTACCTTACTACTCAGTTCTAATATAACCATTTTTTTCAAAATTCTTTTCTCACTATTCAGTTCTAATATAACCATTTTTTTCAAAATTCTTATCTCACTACTCAGTTCTAATATAACCACTTTTTTCAAAGTTCTTACTACACTAATATAGCCATTTTTCTTCCAAACATATTCTACACTTGGCCCGGCTACTTTGATACGTTTTACTCTTTTTAAGAATTTTCCATCTTATTCTATGAGAAATAACTAAGTCGTTTGACGTGGTGTGATAATGAACGCGCGGTTGCATCGCTGGATTGATTTCGTGTGACTAGTGACTTTGATCGTCATTGAGTTCTCTGCACTTACAGAACTAAGCTAGCTACGCTTAGTAAATAATTATGATTCGTTCATCTTTATTATGTGCATATATATATATATATATATATATATATATATATATAATATATTGCTTGCGCGTTATTTTGTATGGTTACCCATATTTGAGTAGATGCGCTTTTTTTTTTTTTTTTTTTTTTTTTTTTTGTTTTTTTTTGTTAATTATTTCTATCTACAGGCCTCAATATTAGAGAAATTTTGCGTCTTCTAGGGTAAATCGTCATTTGATCTGACGTGCCTTGAGCTCTCACCTATGGATAAAACCACCTGGTAAAACAAAGCCTGAATAGTGAGCACTTATCTTTCCTTATTCTCAAAATAGACATATTTGCTCTGTTTCGTATCCGGACGTAAACAAAGACTTTCTTTTAGGAATGGACTTTTTCTTTTATTAATCTGACATAATTTAATTTATTACTTAAGCTTTATTCTCAATGGATAGCCATATTTGAGTAGATGCTCTTTTTATTAAAAAAATTTATATATATATATATATATATATATATATATATATATATATATATATATATATATATATATATATATATATATATATATATATATATATATATATATATATTTAGTTATGAAAAACTAGGTAATCCGTATGGGTAAACCTAAGGAGGATAAAATCCAGAGAGCTCAATGTAAATTCAGACCAAATAATTTAAATTTGTTTGGAAGTAAAGTCTGATGATTCGCAGTCCTTTTAAAAGGGCTGTGGTGAAATAATTTATTACATGGAACCTTAAAGTGGTCTGTTTTTATTTAAATTATATATATACATATATATATTACATGAATCATTCATATAAAAAACAGATTAGTGAAGTGAAAACAGATTAGTGAAGTTAATGATATAAATGGCGAGAATACATCTTTGCAAACAAATTTATTAAAATTACATTAACCCACGAACCTCTAGATGAATGTTATGATCCCTGCTTTTAATAAATTCAACTTGTATAAGGTCTTTTTTGCTATTACTTTCACCTGTTCATACATACATTATCAGGCATAGAAATTAATTTGTTTTTTTTTTTAATGCATCCAGGTAATAACGGGACACGAAAGATTAGATGTGAATCGAAATATGTTTTTTTAGAAATGTGTTATTGTTAACTGAAAGAAATTTTGCAGCGTGCGGTCGCAACGCTAAGGTTGAATTTTTTGAAAATTTAAAAGAGAGTGCGTTTTTTTTTTAATAATATGGTAATTGGAGAATTCTTTTGTTGTAGTAGTTTTTTTCAATCGATGTAGCATGAACTAAATTGTTTAATAAATGGAGCAATGTCGCAGCTATTATCCCGAAAGTTGCACATCTGATCAGTTCTTTTTACATCAAATATGTGGTGCAGTTCAATTTATATTATATGAATCATTCATACAAAAAACAGATTAGTGACGTTAATGATATAAATGGCGAGAATACATCTTCGCAAACAAATTTATTAAAATTACATTAACCTACGAACCTCTAGATGAATGTTATGGTCCCTGATTTTAATAAATTCAACTTCATTTTTGTATGAATGATTCATGTAATATAAATTGAACTGCTCCACATATTTGATATATATATCTATATATATATATATATATATATATATATATATATATATATATATATATATATATATATATATATATATATAATATATAATAGGTTTGGTTAAATAATATGGACAAGTTCTGTCTATCAATTTTGTATCTAAATTGTAACGAAGCTCAGAGTAACATTAGATTTTAACGTTTATTCCAACTTAATTTTTGGCCTTTAAATAAAAACAAAATAAATAACAAAACATGTATTTTTTCCAAAGTTTATTCTTTTATAATTTTATAATTTTTTAACCTTAATATAGATTAAATTTAAAATTTAAAATTGGTAATTTTTAATTTTATACTATAATTTAATATCAATTAGTTAAAATGAATTCTATTTTAGTCTAACCCTAAAATTAAAGCATTAAATAATTATTATGACCAAAGTTCTTTGTTAAGTTTTTTGAATTCTCATATACTTGTATTTTCATTTGTCATTGCAGCTTATGTAACATCGTTTCCCCTTAGCGAGGGGATGTTTGATTGATTTGAACCTTTTCAAACCATTTATTCTACATTCAACACCATCACTTGATAAGACACCAGAAGTGTTGAAACAAAATGGCTATTTTTGTAGGGATTTTATAGCATATTTATATTATAATTTACGAATAAATAATTAGATAGATAGATAGATAGATAGATAGATAGATAGATAGATAGATAGATGAATGTATGTATGTATAAACGTACGTATATAATAAAATATTTAGCTAGGTCATGAAAAGTATTTATTAATAACAAATATTTATCAACAGACATTTCCTGCTGGAAGCAAAATATTGCCTTATATTAACGTTTACAATAGTGGCTCAGTAGTTTTCTTTTGTAGCCTCAGTCAGTTGTTGTTTTGCCTCGGTACTCACGAATAGGAGTACTTCTCACACAAACTCGATATATTTCAGAAAAATATTATTTTTTTTACCTTAATATACAGGGTACGATGGGTAAATTGTGGCCATTTTATATTTTTAAATTCGCGCATGCGCGTTGTTTGGTTTTGACTTCACAGTATAATAGGGTCAGATGGGAACCGTCTGCGATAAAAAGAACACCATGAGCACGCAATTCACTCCGCCATAAATTTGGCTGTTCTGCTGGCATTAGCACTGGAAGCTCCAATACGAACATTTCAGGGTGTTTGCGTGTCAATCTGAGAACAGTACAGAGGATTCGAAAAGAGTTGGCTGAGTCTAATGGTGATTAGAATGATACGGCAGCTCGGAAAACTCACTCTGAGCGTTCTGATAAGAAAAGAACTGAATTTGTTGGCGAAGGCTTCAGACTTAATATCAAGGTGTTTGGAGTCTCTATTCATCTTAACACAGGGCCGCAGAATCAACACTGAGACCTACATCATGTGCCTTGAGAAGCTAGTGCTGTCCTGGGTCAAAGAGGTGGCTGATGGAAGACCTTATGTCTGGTAAGAGGATTCTGAACCATGCACCATAAGCAGGAGAACCCCGTTATAGCTGTCGACAGTTTCTGCAACCACATCACCCCTTATATCTGGCCTTCTAACACTCCAGACTGCACCCCCTTGATATGTCTGGAGCGCAGTTGAAGGAGAGAGCAACAAAACTCCTTGAAACACCAAATATGAACTGAAAGCCAGAATTTTTAAACAAAGACACTGTCCAGATGAGTTGCAGGTGATTCTGAAATCGTCTGGGAGCCGCGATTGAAAACAATGGCGATTTTGTTGAATAAATTTAATCTTTAGTTTTTCAAAATATTTTGCGTTTTTTTTGCTAAATATCTATTAAAATGAGATGTCAGTGTTATTTTCATTTTTGCATAATTTAGGTGACAATTTATCCATGGCATCCTGTATTTCAGTTTGTAAAAAGCAGTATTTATACTTTCCTGCGAGAGAACACGTATCACAGAAAGATATATTTGTAGCCTGCAGCGAAATTTATTGGGAAAATAATGCATAGATTTCTCTTAACGTCAATTCTGCATTAAGATTTTCAATGGAGAACGAAATCTTCGCTGCTATCTGGAATTTTGCATGTAAATGAACAATTTATAGTGGTGAGTTTGTTTATTCTCAGTTTTTACATTTTAAATAAGTACCACATGACCCGAATTTGATTTCTTCGTTTCAAAAATGAAAACGGAGAATTTATTTTTTGTTTTAGAAAGTTGTGTATTTTCATGTAGCACCAACGGCCAATGTTCAGAAACATATAAAAAGCAGCATTTATAATTCTTATTTTCATAATGTAACCCGCTTAAAATATTTACGTAAAAGGGCCGTCCTTCCTCATTTTCTTCTATTTGGCCCTGTGTCTTGTACTAAGTAAAACCTTGCATTTTTTACATTATTCGAACTGTTATGGGGTCCACCCCTTTTTCATACAAGTGGACTCGACCAGTGTGTACTGCTGCCATTAAAGTAGTCAGAAAGTGATTGTGATTGAGTTGGAGGTAGAGTAATAGTGTGAGGTAACCGCTTGTAGAAGTCACAGTTACAAGCACGTAGACTCTAAGGAAGTCCTACTTCGAGACTGGATTTACCAGGCTATATATATATATTATTGCTACTAACCGCGTTTCTGGATTTACTAACCGTATTACCAATAGTATTATTGTTTAAATACATTTATTTGTTATATTTCATTCCTGCGTTTGTCATTCATTGGAGACCGAATTTCATCTCGGAATCCACAACACGAAATGTTATCTTCATTTTCATTGCCATATTCACAACTTTTCGTCCGTTGTACACTCCGGCCTTTTTCAGGTGATTGGAATTTCGAAACGAACCCTTTATTTCGTTCACTGGGTTCTAGTTCCACGTGCCATGCCTGTTCCTGGTGTCTCAGTTATTTCCCTTTAACGCAACTGTCTAAGTTTTGGTTCGCTACTGCTGTAGACTGGTATTGAACTCACAACTCTTTAGGTCTAGTCACTTGATCTAACCGACGTCTTTATTTACTGTTCCCTATGTTCTTGAGGACACCTCTGTATGAATTTTGGGGAATTATAAACATAATGTCTGAGCAAACATTTTTTACCAGTGCTCATTTTTTTCTAGAACTAGAAGAATCTAACCCGGTGGATGAAGTAAAGGATTCGGTTCGAAATTCCAGTCACCTGAAGAAGGTCGGGGCGTACAACGGTCGAAACGTTGTGAATATGTCAATGAAGATGAGGATAACATTCCGAATAATGTAAATTATTCCAGTAATCATAATACCTCATCTCAGAGATATAGATGCCAAAACGTTGTGAATATGGCAATGAAGATGAGGATAACAGTTCGAATAATGTAAATAATTCAAGTAATCATAATACCTCATCTCAGAGATATAGACAGATATTAAGTAAAACCTACGGACAATCCTGTTTAATGGCTGACATAATTGCATACATCCCACTGTTACCATTATAATTTATTACATTGCCTCACCCAAGTTGGGCTGAACCGGCTCTAGACAATGACATTACAGAAACTAGACGCCCTCTATTAGTCGTGACTCGGCTCTTAACCGCCGATATCTTCTGCGACGTCATAACTCGGACAGGGACTTGTTATTGTAACTCTCCCACATTACTGATACTAATTATTGGTGTTCAAGCCGAGGTGCACCCAAATTGAAAGATTGGCTAACTGCGGTCTGTCTGACTTGGATTTACCTATACTAGAACTTGTGATGAACTCATCTCAGCTTAGAAATCATCAGCAGAGGAAAATAAAAGAATGAATAAACCAAATTAAATCAGAAACACAGAATAAAAATATTTATACGATATGGAAGCTGTCAATAAATAAAGATAAAGAAATGACAACAAAGAATTCAACAGCAGCCGCCACAGTACAAAAAAATGAAAAGCCTCAGCAAGTATGACAAGCAGTAGAAACTTCCCAATCGTCAATATTGTCCTGGGAGAAAATAGCCTAATGGTTTAAAGCAATGGTTCACGAATTTGGTGTCCTAGTCATGTTGATTTCAGTCCCTGGGTTAGGTAGTTTGTACTTTGACTTAGCAGAAACAGCGTAATAACTGGGTACTAAATGAGAATTAATCGAGATGCAGAACGAGAACAATCTACACCCGTAGATTAAATGTCAGTTTGAAATTCCCTGAAGCTTACACGGATCGACACGTCGCTGACACACGAAACTTTATAAAAACAACAAAGATGGCGACAATATGGCGACATATAAATGATACAAATTTATTAATTAGTTGTATAAATAGTTTCTTGTGCATTTCTTATGCACACAATTTTGCCATTTCTTTCTGTCTAAGGCACTTCATTTAAGTGTTAGATGTGACATTCCTGTATGCTCTCTGATTTGGTTCTCCGACCTCCTAAGTGCTCTTTCACATTGTCTTTTCTCAGAGAAACTATCTTTGTCGGATCTAGAAAGAAAGCTTCCTTTTCCACTTCCGAATAGATGGTCGAACCAGTTCAGACTCCTTCTTTTAATCGGGATAATTATATCAATAATCACATCTAGATTTTTCTTTATGGCTGTTATTTTCATTCTCAGCCATTGTTTTTTTTTTAAGACTATATGATCTTGTATGTGCCTTTTTCTTCTGAATGCCAAGGTTGCACAGGTGGAAATTGCTACGAAGATGATGAAAGCATTGCAGATTCTGGTTTTGATGGAGTATGGTATGTCTTTCCAGTCTCAGGTTATGTCTTTCAGTCTTTCAAATAATAAGAGTAGATAAAATTAGAAAAAAAAGAGAAGGAAGACAGAATATAAAAAATTGATAAAAATGAAAAAGAAATGAAAAATAAAATAAATAAATAAAATTTTAAAAAAATATCGAAAGAAAATTTATTTTCATAAAATCTCATTGAAATTCAATCTAAGAAATCTTTCTCTCTCTCTCTCTCGCTCACTCTCTCTCTCGCTCACTCTCTCTCTCTCTTCCCCCTCTTTCTCTCGCTCACTCTCTCTCTTCCCCTCTCTCTCTATCTCTCGTTCTCTCTCGTTTCCCTCTCACTCTTTTCGCTTTCTCTCTCTTTTCGCTCTCACTTTTCGCTCTCCTTCTCCCTCTCCTTCTATTCCCCCTCTTTCTTTTCCCACTCTCTCTTCCCCTTTTCTTCCATCTCTATATTTCCCTCTCCATCTCGATCTGTTCCCCCTCTGTCTATTCTGTTTTCTCTATGTCTTTCTTTTCTCTGTCTCTGTCTCTCCCTCTCTCTCGTTCTCTCTCTTCCCCCTCTCTCTCTCTCTCTCTCGCGCGCGCGCGCGTTTCCCTCTCAATCTTTTCCCTCTCTCTCTCTTCCCTCTCAATTTTCGCTCTCCTTCTCCCTCTCTCTCTCTCTATTCCCCCTCTTTCTTTTCCCACTCTCTCTTCCCCTCTCTCTACCCCCTCTCTCTCTACCCCCTCTCTCTCTACCCCCTCTCTCTCTGTTCCCTCTCTGTCTATTCTGTTTTTTCTATCTCTATCTCTCTTTTCTCTGTCTCTGTCTCTCCCTCTCTCTCTTCCACCCTCTCTCACTCTCTCTCTCGTTTCCCTTTCACTCTTTTCCCTTTCTCTCTCTTTTCCTTCTCAATTTTCGCTCTCCTTCTCCCTCTCTCCATTCCCCCTCTATCTTTTCTCACTCTCTCTACTCTCTCTCTCTCTCTCTTCCATCTCGATCTGTTCCCCCTCTGTCTATTCTGTTTTCTCTATCTCTATCTCTCTTTTCCTTCTCTCTGTCTCTGTCTCTCTGTCTCTGTCTGTCCGTCGCTCTCTCTCTCTCTCTCTCTCTTCCTCTCTCTCTCACTATTTCTCTCTCTCTCTAGCCTCTTGCTAAAAGCATTTAAACTAGCCATAAGCCAGTCTTTTTTAATCTAAAACTGCTGGCGAGACAGACTTACCCAATCCTAAAGGAGAAATAAAAATTCATAATTCTGTGATATTGTCGAGATTTCAACATGTCAGGCATTTTGGGGTATTAAAAAATGGCGAGCGTCCAATATTGTAGCGATAACTGCTTTGAACAGACAATACCCGGCTGCCAGTGGGTAGGGTACATGGATGGAGGTTAATTTTGAATATTTGGGAAGAAGAAGCGATAAGAATTGAACACTTGGATAACAATAGATACACAGAAATTTTTACGAATTGTTCTTTAATCATTTTTATCGCTTCCTAACGTGTTAGAAGAAATGGCTTCCTCTCGATTGATTCACGCCTCTAACGTCTCTGACTACATTTCAAGCTAATTCTCGTTTGTAGAAAAATGCATATTTAGCTAAAACTCTTTGTAATGTAGTAAAAACCCTAACTAGAAGCTTCACGAGCTTTATTTGACTAATTCAGCTTTAGCACTGAAAACGTTTCTTTTATTATAGTGGATGGTTACAAGCGAGAGGGGAGATGGGGTGTGCTTATTTTATTACCAGACCCCTTTTCGATTAATTCATTTGTAAATATAAGACTCAAAAGCAACCCTTAAAAATGATTTTCTTAAACATTTATATTTGATTGTCAGCTATTTGATTTTTTTATATATTTTAACGTTTTTTTTATATTTCAATGCCTTTAAAATTAAACAGGCATATCGACTCAAATATATATATATCCAAAAAATATAAAGTTTATAATTAGAAGAAATAATGTCGGATTCCAAATAAAATCTATTTTCTTACAAATTAATTTGTTTATGTTTCAGATACGATAATAAATTTTACATATATGATCTTCGAAATGCCACAAAGAAAAATATAAACTTCTTTTAAAAACTTGTAATTGTACTATGTCTTACTTTCATGGGCGAATGTTCTATCTTAATCGGTATTTGAAAATGAAACTGAATTTTTTTCGAGATACCGTAACGGGAATCTGAAAATTTAGTGTGCCGTCAAAAAGAAAATGTGCACTCTGACAGGGACGAAACAGCACTTACTTTATAGGAGTAATATACCGTATGAGCTGTTAAGCGCTCGGCTAAAGAGTGTCACAACACAGAATGAGTCAATTACAGTATTTTACGCGTTGGTTTCTCCGACAAAGGTAGACGCAAGTTCAAACACTGCTGGAGAGCACATTTTTTATAACATTAGTTATTTTCTAAGCGTAGTTTAGATGTGGCACAAGGCCAAAAGTATAGGGCACCTAGTGAGGCACGAAGTCACTTTTCAGTCGTAACGAAATAAGCTTGCTAACCATTACACCACGACGAGGTGCCCTTTTCATCATATTAGAAGCCGGTAGACGTAATTGACACAATTTAAAAAAAACAGTGCATCTACTCAAATATGGGTATACACAAAATAACGTTTGGAGTAGTAGAAAATTATGTCGGATAGAAATTAAGTATAAAATTAAGTATATATATATATATATATATATATATATATATATATGTTGACGCTAACGTCAGTCTGTTTCATGCTTGAATGCAATCATCAGGCCACTTCTGATATAGCCTGAAGATTGCATTTAAGATTGTGCCCACTTTTATATTAATATACGCTCTATCTCTGGTATACTGAGCACTTTAACATTACTTAGAATTATATTTTATCATATATATATATATATATATATAGGTAACTATACTCGTCTCGAAAAACTTTCGAATTTTTGATTTGCCAATAATCAAATCAATCTCGAAGGAAAAAAAGGTTTAAAAAAAAAGAAAGAGCCAGGAACATGAAAGTCTGTCGAAAAAATCCCACAGATACAGGTTCAAAGCACAAAGAAAAAAAACGACACGAGTAAACAACTAACTAAAAAGATTTCAATACAACCGTAGAGCAGACCTAGTCAAACCTAGTGAGCCAGACAAACCTTTGTCTGGCTCACAATGGTTTGACTATATATATATATATATATATATATATCGATTCTCCCGTCGGGTTCGACGTATGAGGGTCAAGCAGATCAGTTTCCAGGAAACTGACAGCCCGACACCGGCACTTGAGATTCGATTATAGTGGTGAAGGTTTCGTGCAGGACCATCCACACTTTTTGAAGGGCCGAATACAGAAACCTGGTGCACTACGTGCCACAAGGTTCCCAAACAACCCTCCTCAGGTTTTGAATTCAGAGTTGTCCTTCTCCTAGACCAGTTGCCATCCAAGGCTATAGAACCTAGTCTGCCCTGCTATTTTACCCATAGCTGGAGGGAGAAGAAAGATCCACACCTTTCCTAAGGGTATTAGCACGTAAGTGAATGTAATGGATTCAACTTGGATTCGAAATTTGTCTCAAACTAACCTTCGTTTAGGAAAAAAAAGCTCATTTACTTAATAGTGATGCCTAACAGCAGAATATATATATATATATATATATATATATATATATATATATCGAACACACAACCTAACATTTGCGAGATTCTGCTGTTAGGCATCACTATTAAGTAAATTAGTTTCCCAGTGATGTTTTGAAAGATAAACTTACTCATCATTCTTCTACATATAGCGCCTATTATATGTCAAAAAGTATATCGTTTTATATACTCGATTTGATTTGAAATAATGAGCTCTTCTGCTAAAAATTATCTTATTGTAACGATTTTTAAAAGTCAATGATAGAGTAAGGAAGAGCCAGACTCTGAGCATAACTATGGAACCAAACCTGCAAGTTGTTTACCAAAAACAACAGACGTCAAATGTCGTTCCAGCCAACAATGTTATTGACTGAAAGGTAAATGTTTTTAGATGACACAACTCTGGCTCTGGAATCCGACTCGAAGATTGTCAGGTGGACAGCCCTTCATGATTGAAATCCCATGATACGAAACCCCATTCTCAACATGGAATTCAGAAATATAATGTATATTACTCAATATATATATATATATATATATATATATATATATATATATATATATATATATATATATATATATATATATATATATATATATATATATATATATATATAACCTGAGGATCCTGAGTTCAAATCTCGTTGGAACACATTTATTAATTCTGAATTCCTTTTCAATTATTTCCACATACAATATTACAATATAAATTCAGCTATCCGAGAATTCACTATCACGGATTCACCAACTGCGTATTCATTTTTCTTTTATGTTCATAAAATTAATGAAATAAAACTAAGTTTCAAAATATGTCACATAAAGAAAGATATAAACAAAAAGACAGGTATAAATCTTTAATCATAATAGGATTTTTTTACATCTGCAAAAATAATTTATATTAAAATTTTCTCAAGTCCATATAGGTCTGTTTTATCAAATCCTAATGGGATCACTTTCCCACTGCCGTAACGGAGTTTCTCTTTGCCTTTTATATAAATATTTTCCAGGCAAAATGTTTTCGTGAGCTTTACTCACAGATGAAGAGACAACAAAATCTCATCATTTTATAGCTGAAATAGTTAGACTTAACCGTAAGTTCTATGCTAACAGTTTCTTTTCTCGCACTTCTCTGTTGTGGAACTCTCTTCTTGCGTCCTAGTCAAGCTTTGATCTTCAAAAATTTAAATGCAACGTCAATCGTTATCTTCTGTCTGCTTAATTTCTGTTCTTTATTTGTTCTCTCTCCTTATAAGGTTTTCTTTTTCGAATATTCTCTCACACTCAGTAAATTCTTGTGTCTTTGCGGCTTTATTGCCTTGCTTGTGATGAAATGATTAAAACAAATTTCAAATTAAAAAAATAATGTGTTAAATTTCGTTCATTGATTACTGAAATGATTTTGTCTAATTCATTTCGTTTTTACAATTGTTTTTCCACTTAAGACAAATATATTTCGTACTGAGAGAGTTTCGTCACCTCTGTCATCAAAAGGGCTTTTTGCACTATAGCGACAACATTTATACGCTGTATATATATATATATATATATATATATATATATATAAAGATATATATATATATATATATATATATATATATATATATATATATATATATATATATATATATATATAGTTTGCTATTATCCATGGGTTTTATCATCCGCATAGAACCTCTCTATTGCGTTTAACTAGATCCTCTTACTGGATATCATCGACAAGATATCGGAAATAATAAATGAAGTATATGACATTGGCGAAATACCGGAAAATGTTAGTAGATCCATCATTATAGCGTTGCCTGCGTTGCCATTGGCAAATGAAAGCGAGCTCCTGTGGGAAAGCCTAATGAGCCACATAACTAACCTCATCATCTGGCTTTTGATGAAGAGAGCGTGTGGAGAAATTTAACCGGGAATATGGCAAGAACAATGTGACACTGGAGCAAGAAATGTCATCTTCGTGACCAGTGTAATATCATAAAGAGCAGTATGAATGCAGAAGGACGAATACTTATGTTCCATGGACTCCCGTAGAAGCGTGTGACACAAAGACCAATTTGAATTTCCAAAAAATGGTTTTCCGTCAACTGCAAATCTCGAAGACTGTATCACTCAATCAAGCAAAATAAAGACCCGGGCAATGCCAAGTATTCTCCTCTAAAAAAAAAAAAGATGTCTTCACTGATATTTATGCATCAGTATTTTACCGAAATGAGATATCTCTAACGTAGGGTTATGCTTTAGCAGAGAAGATTAGCAACTGCTTGCAAACCGAGTTGATTGGTTCTTGTTAACTTTATTCACAACTTATCCATGTCTTTTTATTCTTATCAGAAAAAGAAAAACTTTTACAAAAAATTATTCTGGGAAAAAAACAAAACAATAAAACTAAAACGATTACAAAAAGTTAACGAAACTAATTTTGTTTCTTGCGTTCATTGAACGCGGCCACTTCCTTTTCGCCAGTTTCGAAATTCTCTGAAAGGAAAAAAAATGAGAAGTGAAATTGTGAGGATTCTTCACTTATTGGCTACGGATACGAAGTACCGTAATTCTGAAGTATTTTTTTCTGTATAAATATACATTTGAATCGTCCCTCTTTTGTGCAAAACCACGAAGGTTAATATTGTTATATTCAGCGTTTAGTCACAAATGTAGTATTCTCCGTAAATGGCGAAAATATTTTAGCTTAGTCTGGCACAAGGCTAAACGAATTTAGTATTCACTAAGGATTCACTACAATGAATGTCAAATTATTAGCTTATTCTGGCACGAGGCTAAATGAATTGAGTATTCAGTGAGGATTCACTACATCTAAGAAACCAAAATCTAAGAAACAGTGTGAATTATTTGGCTTAGATTAATCTGGCACAAGACTACAGGTGTAGGGCGCCCAGTAAGGATTAATATAAATAGTAATTCCCTGTAAAGAATAGCGTAATGAAAATCAAATTTCAGCCTAGACTGTATGGATTAAATAGAAGGGTAGACTTAGCTCTCTAGACTTGTGTGATAGCAAGTCTTGAAGTAAGACTGCATTGAATTCGAAACCATGAAAATGATAATAGGAGAGCATTTCGCTATCTTTTCAAGAAATCATGTCAGTTACTAAATAATAAGTGAAGAAAGAAACGTGTGTCAAGACATGATCGCCTACGTCCATAAGGGACTTTCAAAGTAAAAGAAGTCGTAGACAATCATAATTCCTTACGCCCTGACTGGACATTTTAAAGTAAAAGAGAAAGTGGAGAGTCATGATCGTGTACGTCCTGAAGAGTCATTTTAAATTAAAAGAATCTCTAGCAGTTATAATCCCCTACACCCTGAAGAGACATGTTTTTAAATACGATGCAAAACTAATTTGCTAACTTCTGCTTCAAAATGATGCAATTAAGGGAGACATATGGAGAACCCAGTGAGATGTTTCTACAGGACAAACCCACTCCGTCGAAAACGTTAATGCTTTTTTTAAAGGAAAGAGCTAAACAATTTCAGTTTCTTCAATGTAAATATGATATTTATATTTTCGACTATCTGTTTTGTGAATCCCGGTGGAAAATTTTACTCTAAAGCTAAAAGCTTATAATTCTGTATTGGATAGTTTTATGTCAGATAGATTTTCTATCAGGTCTGATCGTCCAATAATTCTTATCGATGATATTTATACATAGGGTATATAGTTTGGTATTAAAATTTGCCACTTGCATTCGAAAAGGAAACCCTGTAGACACATTAGTGAAGACACATTTTCAAGCATATAGACATTTTAGTTGAGTGCTAAGTACAGATTCTTAACAATATAAGATACTCCGAGAAGGATACCATTGCAAATAAGCAATGAAGAAGTCTTAAATACGGACAAAAAAGATAATTCTACTCAGAATCAGGAAGAAAGAGCTGAACATTCTGGAAACAATGAGTGAAAACTTGGAAAATTTAAGACTCTTAGAAGTCAAAGGAAAAACGGACTGGAGGGTGACGAGCTTTTGTGAATGGATGGCTGAATGGTAGGTAGGAGGATTGGTAAAAGTGTAAATGTTGCTAAGTGATACAAAAGATGGGAGGTTGTGAAGAGCTATAGTCAGCCAGGTCCTGAATGGACACTGCACATACAAGCTTAGTGCTGAAGTGAATTGGTTTGGTTTACAAATTGTGAACAACATGCAGCTATTTGAGCGTTTTATTTTTCATCACCTTGGTCATGAATTGTTTACGAGTTTTGTGCCTCTTGATCAATCCAGCCGACATGTAACTCGCCTTTTACCACGTGATCAATGAAGCAGGAAAATCATTGCCGTGAAACGATCAAACTTTACGCGTTCTTATCGATTTACTTCGACTTGATTTCATTTGTTTTCTTATAATTTTTTTATCTTTTAATTTCAAACATTTTCATCATTTTTCTGTTTTCAAATTGTTTTTCAGGAAACCATTTTTCGTCCTTTTTTAAAGCATTTTAATCTTTTTCTTGACTTCAACCTTTACTTTCTTTCTTTCGTTATTTCTTTGTTTTGTTTCGATTTTCTCATATTTTTTTCGTTTCTTTCTTTCTTTCTTTCATTTACTTGACTTTTTTACATTCTATGCTCTTCTTTCTTTCTTCTTTTCATTCTTTCTTTGTTTCTTCTTTGCTTTCTTGCTCTTCCTATCTTCCTTCCTTTCTTCCTTCATCTCTTTCCTTTCTTTCTTTCTTTCTTCCTTTCTTTCTTTCTTCCTTCCTTCCTTTCGTTCTATCTTTCTTCCTTCCGTCCTTTCTTCCTTCCTCTCTTACTTTATCTCTTCCTTTTTCTTTCTTCCTTCCTTCCTATTTTCCCTCCCTTTCTTTCTTTCTTCCTTCCTTTTCCCTTTTTTTCCTTCCTTTCTTTTTCTTTCTTTCTTCCTTCTTCCTTCCTTTTCCTTTCTTCCTTCCTTCCTTTCTTCCTTCCTCTCTTTTTTATCTCTTCCTTTTCCTTTCTTCCTTCCTTTCTATCTTCCTTCGTCTCTTTCTTCCTTCCTTTTTGATTCTTCCTTCCTTTTTCCTTTCTTCCTTCCTTTCTTTCTTTCTTTCTTTCTTTCTTTCTTCTTTCCTCTCTTTCTTTATCTCTTCCTTTTCCTTTCTTCCTTCCTTCTTTTCTTCCTTCCTCTCTTTCTTCCTTCCTTCCTTTTTCCTTTCTTCCTTCCTTCCTTTCTTCCTTCCTCTCTTTCTTTATCTCTTCCTTTTCCTTTCTTCCTTCCTATCTTCCTTCGTCTCTTTCTTTCTTTCTTCCTTTCTTTCTTTCTTTCTTCCTTCCTTCCTTTCTTTCTTTCTTCATCTCTTTCTTCATCTCTTCCCTCCTCTTTCTTTCTTTCTTCCTTTTCCTTTCTTTCTTCCTTTCTTTCTTCCTTCCTCTCTTTCTTTATCTCTTCCTTTTCCTTTCTTCCTTCCTTCCTTCTTTTCTTCCTTCCTCTCTTTCTTCCTTTCTTCCTTCCTTCCTTCCTTCCTTCCTATCTTCCTTCCTCTTTTTCTTTCTTTCTTCCTTCCTTTTTCCTTTCTTCCTTCCTTCCTTTCTTTCTATCTTTCTTCCTTCCTTCCTTTCTTCCTACCTCTCTTTCTTTATCTCTTCCTTTTCCTTTCTTCCTTCCTTCCTATCTTCCTTCGTCTCTTTCTTTCTTTCTTTCTTCCTTTTTCCTTTCTTTCTTCCTTTCTTCCTTCCTTTCTTTCTTTCTTCATCTCTTTCTTTATCTCTTCCCTCCTCTTTCTTTCTTTCTTTCTTCCTTTTCTTTTCTTTCTTTCTTCCTTCCTTCCTTCCTTTCTTCCTTCCTTCCTTTCTTCCTTCATTCCTTTCTTTCTATCTTCCTTCCTTCCTTCCTTTCTTTCTATCTTTCTTCCTTTCTTCCTTCCTCTCTTTCTTTATCTCTTCCTTTTCCTTTCTTGCTTCCTTCCTTCTTTTCTTCCTTCCTCTCTTTCTTCCTTTCTTCCTTCCTTTTTCCTTTCTTTCTTCCATTCTTCATTCCTTATTTCTTCACTTATTTATCTATTTATTCGTCATAAAAGCATTTTCCACTTATGTCTATACCTTCTTTTGTTCTTAACTGTCTTCTATCATCTTTTACATTTTTAGAATATTATTATTATTATTATTATTATTAATTGCTTCTTTCTTCCCTTATTTCCTCCTCCACCTTTTACGTCACCATTATTTATCACCCTCCATGTATTTACTTCTTCATTCTTTCACTTTACTGTTTCGCTCTTTCTCTCTTCCAACCATCTTCTTTTATCTCCTTTTTCTTCTCTTTCGTCTTCTTTTCTTTCTTTTTCCGTTTTTTCTCCTATATTCTCTTTCCTTTTTCCCCTTCTTATTTCTCTTCTCTTTCTCTCCATCTTTCTCTACTTCGTTTGGAAAAGGATCAGAAAAGAAATTAATTTTCTTTTCCATATTTTAAAAATTTTATTTTCTCTTTCTTATTTATTCGTTTTTATTATTATTTTTTTATTTTCTTTATTCTTTTCCTTTTTGTTGTTTTTTTTCTGTCTTCCTATTTTCCTTGATTCTTCTTCTTTTTCCTTTTTTCATTCTTTTTCTTCAAACAGCTCAATCCTCTTCGCCTCCTCTCCAGACTTTTTCATTTCTATTTTAGTTCCGTTTCATTCTTAGTTGATATTTTCTTCCGGTGTTTTCTTTTTGTTTTGTTTTTATCAAAATAAAAATACATTTTCTTTCAAATTTTACCTCTTTCTTTTTAAAGAAGTTTTCACATTTTTTTTCATTCTTTCTTTATGCCTCCATATCATCTTTCCTTTCTTCCCTGAACGTTTTTTCTTTTTATTTATTGTTTTCATTTTATGCGTCTTTTTCTGCACATTTCTGTACATTTGTAATTCTTTCTTTCTTTCTTTCTTTCTTTCTTTCTTTCTTTCTTTCTTTCTTTCTTTCTTTCTTTCTTTCTTTCTTTCTTTCTTTCTTTCTTTCTTTCTTTCTTTCTTTCTTTCTTTCTTTTCTTTCTTTCTTTCTTTCTTTTTTCTTTCTTTCTTTCTTTCTTTCTTTCTTTCTTTCTTTCTTTCTTATCTTATCTTATCTTATCTTATCTTATCTTATCCTATCCTATCCTATCCTATCCTATCCTTCATGTACTTTTCTGACAGATTTTACAATTTTGGATTTCAGTTTTTCTTTTGTCTTCGTGATTCTAACCTATCCGTTTTCTATTGACATTCTTCTTTAAGAAAGACAGTTCTTCCTTCTGTCAGTCCCGCTGTGTACACCTGCCGCATTCAATCTAACCTGTCCAAACTCTATCCACCAACCAAAACTAAGGACAAAAGCATATCCTTTTCACTCAGAAGACAGTCTACCACTCAGCTCTTTACATTTCAAACAACACAACGTCATACATACAATTGGGTGATCCACTTTCAAAATGGCTGTCGATACCTTTGCTCTCGTAAAAAAAGCGCGTGATCTCCTACGTCATGCATTTTATCATCTGCATCAAACAAAAATACTGGAAGTTTTATCATATATTAAAAGCATTTGTGACACAAGAAACTTGAACATTTTTCTTTCTGCTTTGATATTTTCTTTGAGCCTTACAGATCTAGAAAACGATTCAGCTAAGCAACGAGCATTTGAGGTCAGATGTCCAAGAAAGAAATAACAAAGAACATATCTAAACGTTTCAAACCTAAATCCAGACAGCGTTTTGCTTTTCAAACTTTCCTTGAGAAGAAAAAGATCATGTTTGCAGATAGGAAGAGTAAAAGAAACAAGAAAGTAAAAGGGGAAGAAGGAGGAGATTGTATGAAAAAAGTGGGAAGTGGAGATCAAAGCTTTGAAAAGGTGAAAGATTAAGAAGAATGGCGGAAAAATAGAAAAAGAAAGATGAAGACGAAGCAAACAGAAAGATGAAAAGTAGTAGTAAATGTTTAAAATATCGAAAATGAAGTATTTTTTTTTTAAATGATCAAACATATAAACCGAAAAGGAAGAAAGTTAGATGCACTTTATTAGATTTTATTATTCAAGTCAATTTTTTACTATATATTTGGTATTAACCCATAGATATTTTCAGGATAAGTAGAAAAGTTACAAATCTCGGCACATTTTATGTAT